>RJWH01011578.1:0-11640 GCA_004363575.1 Solenodon paradoxus | reverse complement strand
CTGCTCGCATTTCCCACCAGCCCTGATTTCTCCATCTCCTTACTGCCGCCCTCGCCCCCTCTTCTCTGTACCCTCTGGAACCTCACCCCACGAGAAATACCCCCCCATCCCACGAGAAATACCCTCCCGACCCCATGGGAAATACCACCCCACCACCCCGCAAAATTAACCGTTTCTCACCGAACCCGGCTGTCTACCTCCCTACCTGAAAGGGCTGAAACCAGCCTGCCGCCGCCGAAGAGCTCTTGGCTTTGCCTGTAGCGCCCCCTAGTGGTCACATCTCACACTCCCATACCACAGGCACCCTAGGGCGGGGAGGTGGGGTCTGTTGCTCTTAGCTTCCCCAGTTTGCTTCCAGACTGTTAGTCCTCCGGCTTCTGACCAGGAACTCCTCCTTCTCATGCCATCTGACTACAGAATCCTCTTCTCTCCTCTGCACATCGATTCTTCTTTATAACCACCCCTCCTGGTCAACCCCTTCCTTCCCCTCCCCACTCATTCAACGAAGAGTTCGACATCTGGCTCACTGCCTTCTCCATCCCAAGTCCTGACAGCATTCTGGGTGAGTTCAACATCCATGGCCCATGTGAAGAACACATCCCCTTCTAGCTGGGCCATGCTTCATCCTTCCTCACAACCGCTCCATCTCAGACCCCCCACATCCGCATCCTGCCTGTTCACCTCCAAGCTCCTCTTTTGGCCTCTGGAGGATCTTCAGGTTCTGGAGCCCTCCTCATTCATTCTCCCACCCTGTCAGCCCCTTTCCACCTTCCTCCCTTCCCTCTCCATCCTTGAAATTGGTGATGATGATGATAAGAATAACAATGACTATGTATGTGCCAGGGACATACTAAGCATCTTGTAACAGTATTTCCATACTCTCATGCAGGTGTCAGTAATTTTGAGACAGCTACTGTGGTCTTTCCTTGATTTATTTTCTAGTGGGGTGACTGAGGCTTGGAGAGATTGAGTGACTTACCCAAAGTCTCACAGCTTGTACAGGACAGAGATCAGAAGCCTGGAGTATTTGCCTAATTTCTGGAATGTAGACTTCAGGATCTTATTTGTATTCCCAACTCCCTTGCTCTGTGTCTTTCTGACACATCCACTAGGCAAAAACCCAAGCCTGGTTAAGTTTAACTGACAGCCTCCTCCTCCTCCTTGGTGCTTACACCCAGATGGAGGAACACTGCTTGAGAGAATCCCATCACTTTGTTGATTAGTCCCACTCAAAAGTCATAGTTTCCAACCTCAGCTGGGTCCTCGATTCGGCTAAACAATCTCTCTAAGGAACTGTCCTGACAGCAGCATTTTCCAACTTTCACCACTGCCCTCTGGAGTCAGAGTGTCTGTGTTAAAAATCTGTCTCGGCCACTTCCATGCGCCCTATGGCGCAAGCCTTTAAGGAAGGGTGAGGTAGAAGAGAGGGAACGAGGGGAAGGGGACGGAACATGCATGGTGTGTCTTTTCAGTGTCAGCCATGGTGCCGGGTGCCTTGCATGCAGTATCTCACCTAATCCTCCCCGTGGCTTCCCCTGTGCCTGCCCTGCTGCCCCCAGATGCTAATGGTATTCTCACTTTATAGAGGAGGAACCTAAGGAACAGAGAGGTTAAGTCACCTACTCAGGTGACACAGTGTGCTAAGTGGAGAAGTCATCTCACTCATTCAGACCCTTTATATCTTGATATATTACTGTGACAGCCTGCTAAGTGGTCGCCCTGGCACCTATCTCATACCCTCCAATCTACCCTTCTTTTTGTTGCTGGGACAATCTCTCTAAAATGTACAGCTGCCTGTGCTACTACTCTGCTTAAAATCCTCCTGAAGCTCCTCGAGTCTTCAGCATGAAATCGAAACCTTTCATCTTAATCATTCCCACCCCCTCCTTCTCCTTGCCTGCTGTGTCCTCTGCCATCTGCCTGGGATCCAGCCACTCTGAGCTATGTTTGGCTACCTGATGATACCTTGCTTTTCTCTAACTCCCTACCTTTGTCTATGTTTTTGCCTGTTCTCCCCCATCCCCGTCCCCTGTGCCTGTTCTCACCTACCTTTTCCTGCTCTTCACCTGTGCTTTCACAGCCTTCATACATTGATCACACTGTGCTATCATTTTCTGCTGATTTTGTCTGTTTTTCCCGCTAAACTGGGAACTGCTTGAGGGCACGGACTGTGACATAGTCATCTCCATCTCCATCTTCTCCAGGGCAAAGTTCCAGAGCCTGGTTAGATCCATGTTTGTCGAATGACTGACTGATGGAATGGATGGAGTGAATGAGGGAAGAAAAAGCCCTCACTTGGAAAGTTTAGTGACATGAGCTGTGTGGTATCTGGCTTTTGTCTGTAGCGGCTGCAGTCCTTCCTTATGACTACAGTGCTGTAAAAATATGTCTGCACGTGGATAAAGACTGGACGAGAACTTTCCACACAAATTTGAGTTGTGTTAGAGTGGTGAGTTGATGGATGTTTTTTTTTTTACCACCCCCCTCCCCTCCCCCCCCACGCTGTTTTCAAAATGATCTTTAGTGGTGCGTTCTGGGTGTCTGGGCAATACAGCCGTCATTATATGACTGGAATCCGTGGCTCTGTGGATGAATTGACAACCAAAATGTATTGATGCCCAGTGGACCCTGCTGGGTTCTGGGTGCTGTGGGGAGGGCGGTGGGTAGAGGCGACTCATTCTGACTCAGGTTCACATGGCCAGGAGTCTTGCCGATTCGGTTGGATTTGCTGGAATCAAATGAGAACTTTCAAGAATTTTCCAAGCTCCTGGGTTGAGGTATTTTTTTTTTTTCTTCCCATGCTGGGCAGCAAACAAAGATGGCTTTTGTTTGCAGTAAAATACTCCTTCGATTTTTGTCCTGTAAAGTGACTTCTGCAGCTTTGGGGGGTCAGGTTGGCTGAGTGGGGCGACTGATTGCCCATGCTTGTGTGGTTTCGAAATGACCAAAAAATGTTTCTCTTTTCTGGCTCTTGAATCAAATGCTTAGGAATTTCATTGGCAAAACGAGGTGATTGATCCTATACTGTGGCAGGATTTCCCGAACTAGACATTGTGTGTTAACTTAACCCAGAAGAGGCAAGCAGGGAAGCAGCCCGCTCCAAGATTCAGATGATGAGGGCTCTGCCTTGGTCGGGCGGTTAGTCACTGCTGGGTCACACATGTATTCGGAGCCTGGGAGCTAGCTCATTGAAAACTCACAGCAGCCTTCAGGGTAGGACTTGTTAGGCGCCTCATCTGTGAGATGATTAAACTGAGGTCCAGATTGATTCAGCTCTGACATCAGCAGACTGGAAGACTGGGAAGCTGGCAAGTGCCAGCCCTTCCTCCAGGGCTACTCTTGTAGCGGAGGGACAGGGCTTGTATTTCTTTGTGTGTGACAGCCCTGTGGGGTCCTCCATGCACCAGGCACATGGGAAGTGCTTTGCAAACATGAACCAATTCCACAGCCGTGGAAGAGGTACTGTTATTGCCACCTGGTGTCTGCTGAGAAAACAGAGACACAGGGAATTTAAGTCACTTGCTTGGGGTCAGGTAGACTAGTGTGTGTGTGACAGGACACTCTTAACCTTGACCCTGTGCTGGACGGACTATTACTCTCTGTCCCCTCTCTATCCAGCTCTGCTCAGAAACACTGAAGACACCAGCCTCCTGTAATTTGAGAATAGATTGGAACTTTTTAGAGACTTTCCCCACACTCAAGTCCCATGTTCTGTTCCCAGGGCTCTTGTACGGTGGTGGTCAGGGGAGGGTAAATAAATGCCTCTGTCCCTCCATAGCAAAACTAGCCTAAGATGGGGGAAGTCACGTGGTCGAGCTTCCCTTGGCACCAGCTGCACCTGGTGTTGAAGCCCAGAGCCCCTCTGAACCTCTGGTTTCCCCTCTCTGCTCAAGAGAAAGTCAGCTCTCTCCTGACACTCGCTGAGTTCAATTTTTTTCCACCTTCGGGAGAGGGGGAGAGGAGTGCAGAAGGAGTACAGTGGGCGAAGGACATTTTTTCATCAACAGACACTGCAGGAGAGCGCCCTCAAAGGGAGTGAGCTTGGAGTCAGCAGGAGCAGACAGAATTCTCTTCCCTACCAGACTGGTCCAGCCTAGCCCTCCTCCCCACCATCCTGCCTCCTTTCCCAGAACCCCACCAGACAATGGCCGCCACTGAATTGGGAGGGAAGGGGAGTCAAAGGAGTAGCAGGTCCAGCCCACCAGCTTGAAAGCTTCATTTGACAGGGGAGGAGGCACATCTGGTTTGGGTTTTCAATTTATTTCAACAATGATTCATTGTGGCTCTGCCAGCTGCAGAGGTTCTTGGGCTAGGCTAGGCAGGGAGAGATGCAAAGATAAGTGAAATATTGTCAGTGCCCTTAAAGGGCTTTTCCAGATAATAGGGCTGTGCAGAACAGAATGAGCAACTCTTATGCCTCAAATCTTGTTCTCAATGGTTTACCTTGGATAAATTACGTCTTTGAATCTTCCTGATAGATTCTGTGATGGGGCTAGGGAAACCATTATTACTTCATTGTATACACGAGGAAATTGAGCCTCAGACGGGAAGTGACTGGTCCAAGGTCACAGTTAGCAAGTGATGAAAGCAGTTTCAGAAACTAGATGGGTCTGGTTCTCAAGCCCATTCTCCTAACTGAGATGATGGAAATGATGCTATCAAATGACACTTATTTAGAGCTCCATAGGCCAAGACTTGTGCTGAGTAGGCTGCAGGTATTTCATTGGCAACTTCCACTATCCCATGGAGACAGGTTGCTATCTCTTGTTCCAGAATAGAAACCGAGGTTGCCTTGGGAAGTGATGGAGTTGGGATTTGATTCCAGTGTACCAGTCTCCACCATTAAAGAGGTAGCCTTGGGGTGCCATGAAGGTTCTGGGGGCATCGTGCCTGGGAAGGCTTCCTGGCAGAGAGACCATTTGGATTTGACCTTGAAGGGTGAGATAGGGTTTTGATAAATACAGTTGGGAGAATGGACCTCCAGCTCGAAGGATGTCATGAACAAAGGACCCAAAGAAATGAGTTGGAAGGTGGGTGGGCATTTTGATTGATAGACATGTAGTATATGGGCAGGCTACCCTGGGAATAGGGGAACAATGGAGGGAAACTGGGTACCCCTGAGGGTTTATACCTTTTGGTCAAGTCGAAGTTCTTGTTTTACTATGAAGACAGGTATTCCATGCAAAAGCCTTTTCATACGGTACTGTCCTGCACTCGTGAGTAAACGCACACGGGACTCTCACTGTGGGCGCTGAGAGCTGTGGGCAACAGGAAGCATCTCAGCTGCTCCAGGGTGTGCTGAGGGACCCCGTGTGACTGGGGAGTCAGGATACCCACATGCTGGACAAAGCAGCAGTTTGTGAGCAGAGCCAAAAGTCTTCCCAACTGTCAGATTTCCCGCAACTCCAGCATGAGGGGCAGGGGGTCGGGAGGACTTGAAAAGGGAGAGTACGCCAGGAGGGTGAGTTTGGGCTTTGAGGGGTACTTTAATAGGCATGGATGGAGTGGGAGCCAGGCATGCTTAAGAGCAGGTAGAACTACCAGAATGGCTGGTGCTTGGGGCTCCTGTAGCAGTCTCCTTTCCTCAAACCACTGCTGCCTCCGGCCATGCTTGGGCCTCCTGGGATACACTAGGGAAGTTGGGATGGATGGGGTCAGACACAGCTCTGGGAGCTGGGAAACAGGGCTAGCACCCGATATTCCTGATCCTCCGATTTTCTACACTTAGCCTCAATTCCTGGCAGCTCCCCCAGCTGATGAATTGTATGTGTTTGTGTGAGCGGTATTTTAAATTGAGCAGCGAGTGCTTTCAGCTCATCATAAACATGCTAAAAAGCTACAGCTCCGTCCTGAGCCCACCCCCGCCCCTGACACTCAGGCAGCAGCTGGGGCCACTCGACCCCACACTCTTAATTTGCGTTGCCTATGACTCACTGACAAAAACGACTGCATGTTTCAGTCACCCTGGGCTGCTGACTCCTAGTTGTGGTGGGAAATCTCAGTCTGAATTCGGAAGGCAGAGGGCCCCAGCCCTGCCCTACTGACTGAGCACAACACATGGAGTGCCTACTATGTGCAAGGCATTGTGGGTAAGTCCATTAATTTCATTTCCTCATCTCTAAAAGGCATGCAGTCATCTTGCCTATATTACCTCCCTGCTAGGGCTGTATGTCTCAGCCACACTGCTCTTTTGAGTTCTGGAATATTCCGAAGTCTTTTCCTGCCCCAGGACCTTTGCACATGCTTTTCCTGCTGCCTGGTCTGTCTTAGCCTTTGCTTTGATATGGGCTCAGTTTAAATGTTACCACCTGAGATAAGCCTTCTCTGACCACCTACAGTTAGTTCTCTCTTGTCCCCTCTCATATTCCTTTTATGTGCAACATAGGGTTCCTTTATCATACCGCTCTGGATAATTATGTCTGTTTATGGTCTGTCTTTCCCACGGGAATGTAAACTCCAAGAGGACAGGGACCTTGTGTGTAACCTTTGGCAATGTGTCCCTCTCACCTAAAGGAGTGCTTGGCACGTAGTAGGCTGACATAAACAAAACCATCTGGGAAATATTTTCTCCCTGAGGTTCTTGCCAGACATATGGTTACTGAGGGGGGGAGTCAAGACAGAACTGTGTCATTCCAAATTTTTTAAAAAATAGGCTATAGGGAGGAGTTTGTTGAGAGCAGTTCTGTTTTAGAAACCAGTCCTTGGAGTCTCATCACCAGACACAGAGGCTTACAAAAACCAAACAAAGGAATAGAAAGCATCCAAAGCTAGCTTTTTGCTGGGTAATTAACCATGTGCCAGGAACTATCCTAAGTGCTCTATACAGATTATCTCATTTAATCCTCATAATAACCTAATGATGTCAATTCTATTATTAGCTCCATTTTACAGATGAGGAAATTGAGCCTCCGAGATGTTCCGCTAAGTGCTCAGGAACATAGAGCTAATGTGAGGCAGAGCCAAAGTTGAACCCAAGGCAGTCTGAACCTGAGTCCACGAATGAAATCATCTATGTCCCCTGCAGCCCCAGGGTATACTTAAAGGGGACAGCACTGATCATGGTGCACTGCGGAGACTTGTTACTCATCTCGCCTTCCCTCTAGACTGGGAACATTCAAGCACAACAAGTAGGTCGTCTTCATTTTTGCATCCCCTATGCCTAGAATAGAACTTATTGCAGAATAGGAACCGATCAATATGTGTTGAATGAATGAATGAATGAATGAATGAGGAAGTGAATCGATGTCTCTTTACTTTTTCAGGCTTCGGGCTTCCGGGCTTCTGGTTTCTGTTAAAACATAGCACTGGGTACAAGGGTGTTCTGATACAAGACGTGCCTCTTACCACGGCATTCAAGGAGGACCAGCTCTTGATCGGGAAAACTGAAATAGTATCTAGAGAGAGCAGGGAGTTTGATTCGAAGGGTTTCATTTTGTTGTCAATCTAAAAAGTAGCTGGACACGTTTACGACTTAAACAAACTTTCAGTGTTCAAAGCCCATCTCAAATCCTTTGCAGAACGAGACAGGGTGTGGGGGAGTGGGAGGGGGATGTTATAAATAAACAAATACCCACAAACCGACTGGGTTTTTAAACAGAATTTGCTTCAATCAGCGCTGCGCCACATTTTCCCAATTGGTGTCCCGTTATGAGAACAAGTGGGAACTTTCATACTGAATGGCTCCCCCCCGCCCCCCGCTCCGCTCCCCCCCCCCCCACCAGATGAATGGCAGGAGTTTTGGCTCGGGAGGCAGGTTTCGAATGCTCAGCATACAGTTTGCTGCCCTACTATGCCTCGTTCATCACCCACAGTGTCCATCGCAGCGTCCCGTCATCACATCTGCTGATGCAGTCCTCCAAAATAATTGGGTCATTGTTTTATTACACCAGTGAGAGAGTTGCAAGCCTGTTAGGATTATGTCATTGACATTTGCGTGAAAAGGCAATCATATCCTGGTCATTTAACACAGCTGGGAATGTTTGTGATGCTCTTCCAATCCCTGTGATTTCGTCTCACAGTCCAACCCGTGTCAATAGATCCCTCTGATGTCTGTCACCTGTAAATGTTTTCAAGCAGAATCTGTTTGCGCACTTGGACGTTTGCGCACTTGGACTTTTCCGAGTGTAGGCACAGCAGTCTAAAGGGGAGCAAGGCTTGCTTTTTCATGAGTGGGGGACTTGTACCCTCTAGTGGTCGAATGCTGTAATGCAGGTGTCATTTATTCAGTAACTGCTCATCAGGGCCAGTGGCTCCTTTTGGCTCAAGAACGGATGAGGGCTCACGTTGTCTTTGGGGGAAGACTATTTAGACAATTCATGAATCGGTGTTCTGTTGGGCTGTCTTTTGTGTGTGAGTTTCAGTAGGACGTGGGCTTTGATGGCAGTTGTTAGTATGTACGCTGAAGCACGGGTTTCTGCTAATGACATTCAAGCCTATTTGCATTTATCCACAGTTACTAATTATGGCACAACATCTTAGTTCCAAACAATGAAATGATTAGCATTGATTACAGAACTCTAAACAGAGCTGAATCTCATGTGTGGATTTTTCTGTTATAACTCATTTGTCCTCTTCTCCCTCTAGCATGCTAAGCAGGTATTATATGGCCTATGGCCATTCAGGTCCTCTTCGAGAAGGTCTATTGCAGATATATGTCCATCCATCTTCTGGTCCTGGTCCTTGCCAAACCAGTCCTTAGCCGCCACCTCCAGTTGTGACAGGCAGAGCCTGCCCAATAAGGGAATCAACTGAAAAGATGAGGTGGCTTGGATGCAAATCTTCTAACTCCAATTGCCATGACTATGAACAATGCAGGTTCTTAACCTTTTTTGGCAACTGATTCCACCTCCTTTGCCTTCTAGGTGCTTTACTATGTACACTGTTCCTAGTTCCTGCTTTCTATCTGTCTTTGCGTTATGGCTGCAGTTTTGTTTTTGTTTTTTCTGTAAAACGGGGCTCTGGGTGGGATCAAATGCGAGAACATAGCCAGACCTGGCACAGAGCCTGACAGAGTCAGTGCCCAACCAATGCGAGTTGTCACCTCCTATTCCCTGTCCAACTTTCTTCTGGTGCTGCTCTTTGCAGATGCAATATTGGCTCTGGACCAGGGCCTCTTTCCTCCCCTGACTGGTAAGCCAAGTCACCTGTCCTTCTGAGAAGTGGGGCTCTCCTCTCTGGCAGCCTTCTGTTGTCTCTACCTGTTGCTATGTGGCACTCACTGCAACAACAGGCAGATTTCTGCCAACTACTGGCATTAACCTGTTGAATTCTGGCAGGAAAGAGTAAGTTTGTGGATGGGAATTTGCATGTCTGGGTGAGATACAGGACCAGGAGGCAAAGCCAGGTTTACCTGCCCTCCCCGATTGTGAGCCAGTCACCTACATGCTGGTGTAAACCAGATGTTTTATACCCATGACTGCAATGCCACACCTCAAACAGTTGCTAACAAGGAACACGGAGTGAACTCCATTTCAGAACTGTAACCTGCATGTCACTTTTCAAGTTTCATAAAAGCAGTTGCCATACCTGGGTCTTTGTTCCCTTGAACATGGCCACTTGATTGGGTTCTTGTAGGGACTTTAATTTGGAAGCTCTGGGAGCACTTACATGCCTAGTCTAAGGGGAGTCTCTGACTGCTTTCATTTGCAGGGAGTTAAACTATTGGAGATAATAAGAGATCTTCCCCAAACTCACCTGCTCTTTGAAAATGCTATTCAGTTGTCTTGGCGAACAGCCAATCCAAACACTAAAAATGAGTCGGAGAATTCAGGAATCCTGAATGTGATTCTCACAGCATGTCCAAACAAGAACCAGAGGTGGAGGGGACAGCAGAAAGAGGAGAAAAAGCAGTTCTTTTATCTTAGGCTGGGAACCAATCCTATTCTATCATGTCTGCCTGGTCCCCTTTTCACTCATGAAGCTAGAAGACATGTGATGACATCATGATAGCCAGCTTCCCTATCAGCGTCAACTGTTCAGTCTGAGAGCTTCTCCAGTCTGGAATACCACACCAGGGGCAGTCTGGTGGGGTCATTACCGGGATCAGTTCTCAAGTGTTTTGACTTGGTTTTTCTGTTTTGGGTTGTTTGATTATGGGTGCACTTGCTTCTAGCCATTCAGGAGGAGGTGGCATGATTGACCATCTTCTATGTGCTAGACTTGTCCTTTTGAACACTTGATCACATTCTGAGAGAACTCTGGGCCCCAGTAACTATGTGGTTATGTTCTGAAACAGCGGCTTCTTTCTGCGGACTCACTGAGAGTGGTCTGTTCTGATAATGTTCGCTTTCTAGTGTTTCCAGCATGTGCTATCACATGGTAAGAGACAGGTGGTTAAGTCTTTAACCACCACTTACTGAGCACTTATCTGTTTCTCCTGCAGGAAGATTTCATGCAGATGCTAAAGGGTCTCTTCCTTCATGCCAAGTGATTGGAAGGAAATACACATTCATCCATTATTTCATAAAATGACTTTTTTGAGCCCTTATTATGTGAGATACTGTGCTAGGTATGGTATGTCTGACCTACTGTATATTATTTTATCCTTGCCACAAAGCTGTGAGACAGGTACTGTCCTTAATTTTCCAAAGGAAGAGACTGAGGGTAAGGGAGTGTAATGGCCCAATTGATCATGTGGAGCTGGGCTTCCAACCCGGCCTTATCTGAGTCAACAACATTGTATTTCCTCCTCACAGCATATTTTGGGCCCCTTAGCCCTTAAGGAAATTAATCATCAGGGAAATTTTCCTACTCCATTTTGCAAATAGTTACTACTATCGCTACCATTAGTTATTGTTGCCGTGGTTACCACTATTTCTATTATCATTTAGCCTGCAGTGCATTTTTTCAGCACTGGTAGGTACTTTATACCCAGCTACCAATTGTAGAATTCGAACCCAGAACTGTATGTGTCCAATGCGCCCACTCCAAAAACGTTACTCAACTTCTCAGTGAAGACCCCGAATACTTCTAATAGGAAACAATAGCATGCATTCATTTGTTCATTCATTCATTCATCTCTTTTTCAACTTGCTTATTCTACTTCTGGGTCACATGTGACCAAAGCCTGTTCCAGCAGCTCAGGGAACAAGGTGGGACCCAAACCTGGACAGGACACCCTTCCATCAGAGGGTTCCCTCACACACACTCATACTCATTCTGACTGGGACAACTGAGACACGTCAACGAATCTCACGTGCACATCTTTGGGCTGTGGGAGGAAATCACGCAGACATGAGGAGAACATTCAAACTCCACACACACAGGGGTCCTGGCCAGGAGTTGATTTTTTTTTTTTTTTTGGTCATCAACATTATAACAAAATGACATAAAACAAAACAATGTGATTTGAGGACCTGATGTATATGTAAATGGGGGACTGTAAAGGACTTGAAAGAGGCAGGCCTACTTTAGTACTGAGAATAAGGAGCAAGAAGGCTTTGCCGCTAAGTGGCTCCATGGCTGTCATCCCTTGAACCTTTCTGGGCTTCTGTTTTTACATCTGGAACCCAGATTACGATTATGAACATTTTACTATGCACCAGACACTTTAGTAACTGGTTTCCATTTAGTCATTTTTTTTTTTTTTAAGAGGAAGGAATGCAGGCAGAAAGGAAGGCAAGTAGGCAGCAGGCAGAAATG
>RJWH01011577.1:0-11646 GCA_004363575.1 Solenodon paradoxus | reverse complement strand
TAGTTCATAAAGAACTAGTATAGAGTATCCCTTATGAACCTGGACCTTTCCTTGTTGTTAGGAATAAAGTTATAAATAAAACCCTACATCTCCAAGGTACTTATAATCCTTTTTAGAGAAACAAGTATAAAAACATGCCCCCAATGTTGTGTAAGAAAAGCCTTATTAGAAACATGTTCAATGTAGACTGGACATAAAGAACACAAAGTATTGGGCTGCACTTCACTGGAGACCCAGAGGCTTTGCTCTTCTGTGCAAACCAAATGCATCACGAGTACGAGGCAACACTGGCTGTGAGGTGTAGCCAACAGTTGCCATAGTAATGGAACTAGCAGGAGCACTGTTCACAGTGAGCACTTCTGGGCTACAATGAGAAGACAGTAACAAGAACTATTAAGTTTATCTACCTTATACATATGACCTAATTCCAACAAGAACTACATGATCACTAAGACAGTACTTCTAAATGACAGCTAACAATTGTCCAATAAAGTGACAGCAGAGAGGGATCCCAGAGCACAGTGGGGTGTTAAGTACCACAGTACCTCAGAGACCAATGTAGACTGCATTGGAAGGAACACCTGAGATCAGTGAATTGGTGAGACTGATGGTCAGAATATAAATAAAAAACGTGAACAGACTGATGACCAACACAGAGATTGTTGGAGAAATCAAACTTCTCCAAAAAAAAAGGACCGATACTAGATGGCTTCACTGGTTGGTTCCACCAAACTCTTTTTTATATATATAAAAAAAAGGAAAGGTACAGACATTAATGAAGGTTAATAGGCGAGCAGGAAGACAGAGGAGGAAGAAGAATTTTAGTCATCTACTGGTTCATCTTGGTTGTTTCCCCAGGTTCTGTGTAACTGCAAGGCTATCAGAGTGTGGCTCTACCAAACTCTACCCTTTCAAAACTTTTCTAAAATATTGTAAAAAATGACAAACTTTCAAGCCTATTTTATGAGTCAAGGTTACCCTGATTTAAAAACCTAACACAAACATCATCCAAAAATGAAATTATACAACAGCATCTATAATGAATGTTGATACACAAACCTAACTAAAATACTTACAATTAAATATAATTCATTAAAAGAATACACACAATATATTCCAGGGTGCAAGGAAGGTTAGCACAGGCAAGGTAAAGAAGGCAACAGATGACAGGCCCACAGGCAACACCAGACACAGAGGGGGAAAAGGAAAGCCCAGAGGAAGGGAAGAAGGTTCACTCACCACCACTACTGAATCCAGTGCTGGAGTTCACATCAGCACCATGAGACAAGAAAAAGACAGAAAAGCTATCCAAACTGGAAACAAAGATATCAAAATATTGTTATTTGCAGATGACATATAGTATACAGAATCCTAACAACCCCACTAAATATATATTAGATGTCAAAAATATATATAGTAAAGTGGCAGGCTACAATATTAATATACCAAGCTGTGTTACATTTCTATACACAAATAAACTTGTATTAAGAACTCAGGAAAATAATCCCATTTACAACTGCATCAAAAAGAATAAAATCACTTTGAATACAGTCAATCAATGAAATGAAAAACCTGTGCAATAAAACTGCAAGCTACTGTTATAAGAAATAGAAGACACAAAGAAATGGGAAGATATTTTGTGATCATGGATTGGAAAAGTTAAAAATTTAAGATGGTCACATTACTTAAGGCAATAGATTTAATGCAGTTCCCTTCAAAATACCAAGGATGTTCCTCACAGATAGAATAAAAATTTATTTGGAACTATGAAAGACCCCAAATAGCACATAACGATTCAGAGATAAAAGAACAAAAATTGAGGTTATATATCTCCTAACTTCGAAGTATTTAATACAAAGAATTGGTAATCAATCCGTGTGGTACGGGCTAAGAGCATACAATGGAGCAAGGACAGTATATTTGGTAAACGATACTGGGAAAATTGGACAGCTACAGTAGAAAGGATAAAACTTTCTAATTATAAACAAAAAATAATTGGTCTAAGAGATAGCTTTGGACACTAAACTCTGATGGCATGGGGAAAGGGAGCAAAAATAAACAAATGGGACCACATCAAACTAAGAATCTTCTATAGTGTAGAAATAAGATCAAAATTAAATCATTCTATTAAATATGAGAAGTTATTTTCTCATCAATACATGTGACAAGGGACTAATTCTAGAATAAAGATCTCATAAAACTCCCCATCAATAAAAACAACCCAATTTAAAAGGACAGAAGACCTGAATGACATTTCTCTTAAGACATGGAGATGGCCAAAAGGCACATGAAAATACGTCCCACACGTCTTGTTGTTAGGGAAACACAAACGAAAACAGCAATGACATATCACCTCACAATGGTGACAACGGCTGTTATCCGGAATGCCAGAAACAACCAAAGATTCACAAGGAAGTCATATACTGTGCTGGGAGTGTAAATGGGTTTGATCCTTAGTGAAATCATTTATGGAGATCACTCCAGAAGTTTATTAATATATTTATTTTTTTAATGGAAAGGTGCAGATGGGATGAAAGTGAGCAGAGGCAGGTTGGAAGCAACAGGGGGACTTAGTGCCCTATTTATTTTATTTTATTTGTTCATTTCAGTCATTCACCAGCCCCAGGACGTGAACCCTGGTCCTTGGGTTGTATGTGACTGTGCCATCCACAGGGAGATTACCAAACCGCTGCTCCACCAGCTGCACCTACTCCATTCATTGAAAACAGATATTCTATATGATTTGTCATCCCACTTTGGAGTATTTACCCAGAAAACTCAAGAACACCAATTTGAGAAGATACAGCACCTCCAGGTTTATGGCTTCATAACTTACATAACCGAGAGCAGAGCACAATGTAAATAACCACAGACAGATGGAGAGATGACGTGATGCATATACACACGGGTGACTACTCAGGAGTCTTCACTAGCAAAATCTGCTGGGGATCAGCTCATCTCTTTCTTTCCTGGGAGATGCTGTGCCCGAAGGGATATAATTCGGCACTGGCCCTCACTGGCCCACTCACAGTGGTTGACGGCACTGGAATCTGATGCCGAACAACCGTGGCTCCAGATCTGGGGTGTGAGCTTGCTGGAAGCAATGGTGGGCAGTGCCTGAGATGGGGGGGCACATGGATTAGCAACAGAGCCTGGACCACAGCATGGTTCTCTGAAGATGGTAGTAGCTCAGGAGTCAGGACACCAGCAGACCCCAGTGGAGATGTGTGAGGTGCAGGCAGATGCCCAGCAGCCATGAACAATGGGTGCGGGATTCAGGGGACCTAGCACCACAGGGATCCAGGCTGACGGCAGCCTGTAGTGACACTGACTCCAGTCCCTGAGACACGGGAACGTGGGGCAGCTGTCTGCCAGCACACGTGGGTCAGTGCAGCTCTGGAGTCTGGGTGTGTCTACAAGATGGGGCCTGGCAGCTTAGGTCACCAGATGCCACAGCAGCAGTTCCTGTGGGGTTGAAGCTAGTGACACCTCCAAGCAATGACTGTTGCTAACTTCCGTGAGAAGAGCTGCCGGTGTTCTCTGCAGAGCAGCCCCCTGGGGCCGCTTGGAACATGCACGTTCTCCACTGTGGAAGGTGAGGGGCCTCATAGCTGTGTTGGGCTGTGGGGACCCTCAGAGGAAAAGGCAGCTTCTATCAGCCTCTGCAGAGCAGGTCACAGGGGACCATGGAGGCCGCACCGCAGGGCTAAAACTGATAAACTCTGTGCCTCTTTGTTCCCAGAACATTCAGCTAAGCAGGTCTCCTAGCGATGCTTTCTGTGCCGTCCTCTGTATTTTGATCCACAAAGTTGCTTGTTTCTTAATTAGACTCGAGACCTCCAAGGGCCAGTTTAATGGGAGAACAAAGGCTGGTATCTCCCACCTGCTTTACTGAAACTCTGAGAAGACACATTTTAAAGGACCTTCATCAAGTGAACCCAACATAGACATGAAGAAAAGAAGGAGACCCACCAAAACAATATTCAACATCTGGGAAGGAAAACTGCTCTATCGAAAGTACAGACATTGATGTGAGGCTACAGGAAGACAATCATGTCAGAAAAGACACCGAGTCACCTTAAAGGTGTGCTAGTGACTGAAAGACACACAATCTGAAAAGGCTACACAATGTAAGATTCTAACTATATTAGGTAAAATATTGTCTGACATTCTGTAAAAGGCAAAACTAACAAGAGGTAAAAACATCAGTGCGTTCCAGGGCTCAGGAGGAAGGAAGATGAGAAAGAGCACAGGGTTCTAAGGCAATGGACCTGCCCTGTGGGTGGATGATGGTAGACATATCATTTTAAATACATTTTTCCAAAATGATAAAACTAAGGATGAACCATAATGTAGACTATGGACTTTGGGTGATAAGAACTTGCCAATGTAGGATTATGAATTGTAGAAAACAACTCAGACAAGGCCATTTCAGTCACGGGAGTTACTGTGTGTACTTGGGCAGGGAGCATATTGGAAATGACTATACCTGATGCTCAATGTGCCGTGAGTCTACAGTGGATGTAAAAATATCAGATCGTGCCCTGGTGGAGTAGAGGTTCAGCACAATCCACATACATACCTAGGACGCGGGTTTGCATCCTAGGGCTGAGGGCAACAATCAGAATGAACAACTAGCAAAAATATATAATGCTTCTTCCTGTTCTCTCTTCTTGCCAGTCTCTGCCCTCCTTCATTCTTCCTCCACCTTTACTTTTAAAAAATAAAAATAAAGATAGTCTATTTCACATGCCCTAGTGGCTCAGGTATTAAGTTCATGACTGGGACACAGTCCACATCAGCCCAAGGACCCACAACAAAACAATACTTCTTCCTCACCTCCGCTGCCACCTGCCTTTATTCCTCCCTGACTTTCTTCCTCTAAACAAAAAGTTCATTTTTAAAAAATGGGCATAGGGTTCGAATAGATATTTCCACAAAATACATGTACAAATAGTCACATGCACACTAAAAATGCTGAACATCACACACAGGAAATAGCAAATCAAAAGCACTATGTGATAACACCTTGCACCCATTAGGATGGCTGTTAAAAATAAAAGAGACATGCCCTGGTGGAGTAGTGGTTAGGTCAATCACCTTCAAAGGAGCAGGCCACATACCCCTGGGTTCATGTCCCAGGTCTGGGAGGAAAAACCAGTGTGAACTAAATGAAAAATACAATGTTTCTTCCTCCTCTCTTCCTGCCTGCTTGCCTACTAGTGCCTTCATGCTTGCCTGCACCTTTCCTTTAAAATATAAAAAAAATAGAGAGAAAACAGAAAACAAGTGCTGGCGTGGACGTGGAGAAATTGGAACTTTTGTGCACTGTAAAGACAAAGTGATGATTCCTAAAAACTAAACACAATCACATGGAAGTCATCAACTAACAGTGTGGTCTACACACTCTTTTTATAGCCAAAAAGAGCAAAAGAGGAACTTGCCAACTACAAAACATTCAGCTCCACAGCGGCATTATTCACTAGAATGAAAGGTGGATGAGGCCCCGGCGTGGAGCAGCAGGTCAACAAGGGAGGGGCATGTCCAGAGGAATGATGGGCCTTTAAAAGGAAGTCAGCTTTGACACCTGCATGACATGGAAGAAACGTGAAGACACTGTGTGAAGTGAAACTGCCAGGTGCAGACACACACCTACTGCCCGATTTCACAGAGGTCACCTCAGAGACAGAAAAAGAAATGGTGGGTGCCAAGGACTGTGGAGGAGAAAGGGGACTCAGTATTCAGTGGGGACAGTTCCATGTGCAGATGATAAAAATCTGAGACGGATGTGTGACAGCAGGACAACATTACGAAGAGACTGAAAGCCAATGAACAAATTATGAACAAAGGTTTGAAATGAAAAGAACTGAAGTATGTGCACTTATGACAAAAGAAAAAAATGAATCAAGTATTAACCAGACACCAGGACACAGTCATAGTCATGAGGGACACTCACACCCACGCTCCTCTAGTCATTTTCACGATCAGTGGAAATAACAAAACTGAAGAGTGTGAAGATGCTGAAGGACATGATGGGGCTGTAAGCAAACAACTACACAGTAATAAACACCACACAGAACTGCTAATATGCATTCATCAAGTCAAGCATGATGACAATAGTGCTCCTTGTTTTATTCTCAAGAGGGTCTTTGCCTTGACCGGCTCACACGTCTTACTCCTGAAGCGGCTCCACAGGACCCTCAGGCTGTCACCACACGTTGGGGAGCAGGACAGATGGAGGATCGAGCTGGCTTTGACAAGAATGACAGTTCTAATGTAGAATAGAAAGTGACTGTATATTCACATGTAGGCACCAGAGCAGACACTGGGACACAAAAAGAACAAACTGAAACAGCAGGACTCTTTAGAGATGGAGCCTGAGAGGCGGAGTCCGGGAGAAATGCCTGCTGCAGATTCAAGCTACAGGAATAAAATACACAAAGGGCAGGGGGAGGACATGGCTTTCAGTCCAGATCTGCTGAGCTTGCTGTGTCTCTGGAAAGGGACAGTCAACCGGGAGTTGAACGACTGATGTAAAGGCTGGGGACAGGGTACAGTTGAAGAGAACACCCGGGATGTTCAACACAACAGGGCCTGACTCAGTCACAGTGTGTGTGTGTGGAGCACGGGGCCCAGTGTGAGGAGTTTTAAAAACTATATTCAGGGGAAAAAGCAAACCCTTCAGGGAACCAGAGAAGATGTCATTGGAGAGGCTGAGATAGAAGCTGACAGGAATCTCCAGGAATCAAGGCCATCATTTCAAATGTAGTGGAGAATATGAGAAGAGTCACTGGATTTGACAAACACTCAGCTCACTGTGCACTTTACAAGACATGAAGACACAGGGAGCAGGTTACAGCACAGAGAATAGTGGACACATGGGTCAGAAAACACCACTTGGAACTGAAGCCACACCAGCTGTGTCCACAGATGAGCTTAGTGTCCCTGCTCCTGGCAGGGCCTTCAAAGAGCAGCTGGAACAGTACTATTTTAGCAACGTGGAGACACACGTTCTCTAGCTCTGGACACTGTCCCCACTCAGGATGCGATTTCTTCCAGACTGGTCATGACACATTGTCACTGCACCACTGATGGGACCATTGAAGACACTGGTTCTGAATCTGTGTCTGCAAGTCCTTGTGTCCCCTGAGATTGCAGCATGTGTCCGTCTAAGTGTCCATTCTGACCCCATAACAAGTTCAATGTATTTTTGCCAGGGAATCTGGGAGACCAGAGACCAACATGGAATCACATAGGCTGAATATAAGGTCACATGAGCTGCCCATATGTACATGCCAGTTTTATCATGTTTTTATTTTTTCTGTATGTTTCTATTTTTCAAAGGAAAGGTACAGACAGGAATGTAGGCGAATAGGAACAGGCAGGCAGGAGAGGAGCAATAAGCACTTTATTTGTCATAGCTGTTCATCTTGGTCATTCCCTCTGGCCCAGGACACAAAGCAGGGTCCTCATTATGTGTGAGGTCTGTGGTGGCCAGAGGCAACTGATGAAACCACTACTCTACCAGGATGTGTCAGGTGTATGCATATTTTACTTATTTCTACTTCTCCATTTTAACTGAGGAATCCTTGTAAAGCTCATAAAGAACAACATGAAACAGGCTGAGAGGAAGACTCACCAGGTGTGTATTCATTGTGCCTGCTCTTAAAATGCAGAGGACTGGAGGCAGGTCTTGGAGAGCAGGCCGATGGAGGACTCAGGACAGGACTGGGGGCTGCTCCCAGGTCCCAGGTCCTCCTGCCCAGAGCTCTGCGGACAGTATCTGGAAAAGACCAGAGAGACAGGGTGAGCCCTTTTCACTCAGACAGATGAGATGCTGGGGTGTGGACCATGCAAAGCCCAAGGATCCAGGTTCTTGAACAAGGGGTAGGGGGACCCAAAATAACAACTAAACTGAATACAATGCTTCTAGCCCCTCTTCCTTCCTTCCCTGTTTAAACAACAAAAAGACCAGAAACACAAACTCTGCAACAGCAGAACTTTCCACTCAGAACAGAAAGAAAATACTCTGCTGGAAGACCCACCAGTCCACCAATTGGTAGAAAGTAGACTCACAATTTACCATTAAGCAAATGAAAACATATACTTCCTACTGATTGACACTGAATGCTAACAACTACCATTTTAAAGCCACTCACTCACTTACAACACACTAGATTTTACAGAAAGATGCAGACCTGCACATTCTTGGTGGTAGCTGCCCCCACATTGGCTCAGTGACCTGCTTCCCTGTCTTTATTCCTTGTGAAGAAACTGGGCCTGGCCTGCTGGGCATGAGGCCTTGCCAGCAGCCAGTACAAAAATCAAAAAAGTAAATGAAGTCACTAAACCACCCAGTCCCAGTCAAGGATGGAATGACGACAGCCTCATTAGCGATCCCAGCAGCAGAACTGGAACCGAGCAAGGAAGCCCAGTCTGCAAAGCTGAACCAGAGAACTCATGCAAATAAAGAGGTTGATTTTCTGCGAAGCGAGGCAATCTGGTTGGTTCATTATAAATCAAATGCAAACTGATTTATCTAACTCTCCAAACTCAAGAGCTGTTAACGAATTGCATGGAAGAGAGAATCTTCAGTTACATGCAATCCAGACAGTAGAACCTCACGCCCCTGAGAACTTTATAAAGCAGCAAGTGTGTGAATAGTCGGTCATCTCCGTGGATCTGGAACTGACAGAGAAGACACCAGCATACAGAGTCACTGTCTACAGCTCAGAGAACCAGGATTGAAGGCTTTTCACATCACTGAGGAGTCTTGTACTTTCCCAGCTTTGTACTGGGCTTTATTTTCCATTTTAAGAAGCGGAAGCAGCCTGCAAGGTGAGGAGCAGCCTTGCGATGCAGCTAGTTTTCTAGTTTAAGTGGAGAGTAGACCCATGTGTGTGATTTAAAAGTTTCCACAGTACATGGGAGCAACAGTATTATTGACCTCCTGAGTTCACGTACTCCACAGATAGGTATATAAAGGGCAGGCATGTCTTGGGCTGGACTTCTGAAAAACACTTATTCTTAGTTGGATAGTTTCCAAAAAAAAGATGTCAAAAACAGATGTGTTTGACTGAATTGTGGGGAAGTGGGTAAAACCAGCCCTGAGTCAGTATGTAAGATATATATACATATATCATGTAACCCTGGAATTCACTTCACTTAGCTTCTCAAATAAATTTCTTTCTTTTCTTGTTTTAAAGAAAAGCTACAGGTGGGAATGAAGACAGGCAGGCAGCATAGAACAGGAAGAAGCGCTTTGCTTATTTTTACTGACTTGTACATCCTGGTTGTTCTCCCCGGCCCAGGACACAAACCCAGGTCCTTGGGATGTATGTGGCCTGCACTTCAACCAGAGTCAGTTGACCAAACCAGTACGCCACCAGGGCACACCTTGGTTTCCTTTTTTAAATGCAGCAATACTTTCCAGACCCTTCTGGACCTACAGAACAGGAGCACATCTTTATAATAGATTTTGGTAACAGACTAGATCTGAGCGGGGTGAGACTCTGGGAACAGTGAAAAGTGACAAGAGTTTAGAGGAAACACACACTCAGTGACAGGCTGCCCTCTAACCAAACCTCCCCTCACAGCCCTTCAGTAAGAATTTCCTTGGCCTTCTCCTACCCCCACACCTCAACTCAGTTCATGTTAGTTCTCAAAGTCCCTGCAAACCTCCACTGACACCCAGTCTCTAGGCTCTGGAGGAGGTAGCATCACAAACCCAGTCCACTCTGGTAGGAGCATCAGAACTTCAGGGCCTGCAAAGCAGGGATCTCCCCCTTCCTGGGACCCTTCTGCCTCTGCCCTGAAGCACAGGAGAGCCTGCAGGGCAGGCTGGTCTGCAGGGAAGTTCCTGTTCATAGGGCATCACTGCTTTATGTTTCACAACAGCTACCTTTTCCAAACAAACCATCATCCAGCCTGAGTCCCTTCTCAACCTCACATTCCCTGGACACAGGAAACCGGGAGTGCAGGTCAGGGAAGACTGCAGGAGGAGCCTGACACTTCAGTGCTGAAGATTCCATAAACTCACAGACACACAACCACAGAGTAACTAGGTCCCCACATACTTCCTAAGATTTTCTCTAGAAAAGTGAGGTACATCTAAATTGTCTTCATTAATGAACAAGTCCAATGTCTTGTAAGTTACAGTAACCTCAAAATGTCATTGGCAGGCCTGGAACAGAAACTCCGAGAAAAAAATGTCTTTCCTCACGACATGTGCACATCAACCTGGACCTCCCTGCCCCTTAAACTCAAACCAGAGCTGTCAGAACAGCCAGACTGACTGTGATTTTGTATTAGAAAAGCCATCTTGCACTAATGTCAAACATATGCCCTTGTCTTACAGACCTGGCCCTAGGGGAGAGGCACCACACCTTGACCTCAGTATTCTAATTAACAATGGCACCATCAATTTTAGTTGCTACATCCTGACCGCTGTTAACCATTTATAGCCAGTCATACAGAACTGCACGTCTGCCCCAGGAGACAGACACAGCCTTGTAGGGCCACATGACTGCACTGGAGTGGACCCCTATAAAACCTCATCAGACCCAGTTTTCAGGGCTGATGCAATTCGGTAGTGTTCCAGCCCAGTGAACTTTCAATAAACTCTTAAACACTGAGCATTTCAGTGCTGTTTTTCTTGTGCAACCCAAACCAACAAAGGGACCCAAAAGGAACCAGGTCTACCCTCTAGAACTGACCTAATTTGGCCAAAACACAACTGAGACAGCACAATGATAAAAGAACTCCAATTATCAAAAAAACTCAGGAAGTCTGCAGGTCATCCTTCACAACAGCATTTAGGTCCATCCAAAAAGGACAACGTGTTTCTCCTTCCCTGTTCTCATGCACCTACACCAGCATGATATACTGCACCCTTTCCACCCTCCAGCATCTCAGTGTCCAATCCTTCACCCGCACATTCACACTCACCCCACCGTGGGGACTTTCCATCCTGTGTCCTGAGTGTCTGCTCCTCCTTCACCCACACACTCATTCAATCACACAGAACTTTCCAACTTGCATCCTGAGAGTCTGCTCCTCCTTCACCCGCACTCCTGCCTGTGTCCTCCTGTCTTCACAGTCCTGTCCCCTCACACCCACCTCAGGCACATCCACAGGGAGACAGCAAGTGCAGCAAGGAGCGAAAGGACAGGAACTTCCAGAACAAGAGGCTTTAGAAGTGGTACCTTTGAGCCCATTAGCTGTGAATTCTCACCTGGGATCTCGTGATAACCACCGTTTGGCAAGACTACATTTCCCAGAAGCCCTTTCTCCTTCTCCCTTGGGAACTTCCGCTTCCCGTCATCAAAGATGCTCTGGTGGAAGTTAAGGGAGGGCTGTGTGCCTGCGAGTGTCCCTGGAGTGGCACTTAGCTGTTAAACTCAGTTCTGCCAGCAAAACTCTGCTTTTGCTTTTTTTTCTGATAAAGCTATGTGACAGAGCCCCGCAATGACTCTGGTGGCACTGACCTATCTCATCAGCCCATGCCCCAAGCTGTAAATGCCTTCTGCTTATTGCAACCATTAACAGACCTGCTTGTCACACAATGAACGGAAACCAGTAAGAGACCCACCTCCGCCTTACTCTAGCCCACTGCCTATAAAATCTGTAACTCACTCCTGTTCAGTG
>RJWH01011576.1:0-11499 GCA_004363575.1 Solenodon paradoxus | reverse complement strand
GGGGAGGAGCAGAGTGCAGGAAAAGCCACGCCCCGGAAGCGGAATGGGGGTCGTCTGCGCTCACACTCACGCCGAAGGGCTGAGAAACCGAGCGCCGAGAGAGCGCCCTCCCACGGCCCTGGAGGAGCCTCGGGCACTAGAAACCCTTGAAAAGCACTGGGTGGATCAAGCCTCCTAACGCCTAGAAGGCGGGCTCTGGGGCCAGCAGCCCGGCCCAGGATGCCTCCCGCGGGGCTGCCCTTGCTCAGGCCTGTGGCCCTGTGTCCCTGCCCAGCGAGGAACCCTCCGCTCACGGCAAGTGGCCACAGCCCCGCTTCACCAGAATCGTGCTATCCGTCGCCTCCTCCCTCCTTCCCTGCCTCCCGGGAGCAGGGAACAGGACCCAGGTTCCGCCATCTGGCAGAGCCGGGGACACAGCCCGGTGCCCGGGGTGCCGCTCTCCTGCGCCGTGCCCGGCTGAGGCATGTGCGTGTGGCGGGGACGCTAAGCCAACATCGACGCCGGGAGCCAGGGTCCGCATGCGCTGCAGCCTGGGTGGGCACGGTGGGCACGGCGCCGCACGCACCTCCAGACACGGTCATTTCCCACAATTTAAACTCCGTGTCCCCGACCCGTTACCACCCCGCGTGCCCTGGCCCACCCTGGAAGGTCCGCTGCACACCGGCTGCGGGGCCTGACTGCTTTGGAGCCCAGGAGTGTGTGTGCCTCTCTCTCTGACACACCGCACTTCAGAGACGGTACCCCAGGTGCATCCAGGTGGGCACAAAAGGAAGGACGTCCTTCATGCTAAGCACAGATGCAGCTCCAGGGTGTGTCCACCCACACACCCCTAGGCGCCATCCATCCTTGGACTCTGAGTCGTTTCAACTGGGCTAATGGACCGTAGGACCAACCCTAACCAAAAACCTGGCCCCTAACCCCAGCTCGGCCCGACCCGACCCAAACCAAACCCAGGGGCATGGGCAGCTGAGGGACGGATTTGCTCCCTCAGGACAGTGCCCAGGGGTGGGCTTGCTGGCTCTCACCCTTTAACTTTTACCAAATTGCACTCCCACCGACATTGACTGGCGCCTGGCTCACATCCTCGCCACACCTGCCGTTTCTTTTCTTTCTGATGGCAAAGCTCTCTCTGCGGTTCGACGTGCTTCTCAGACACCTGCTGGCAGGCTGGACGAGAACGCAGTTTTCAAGACGAGTTTCGACGAGTTTCATTGTTTCCGAACTAAATCTAAACCTTTAACCCGCTCTGAGTACAGAGCGACCCACATTTCATTATGTCGCGTGCGAATGTCCCGTCTTCCCCACACTGTTTATGGAGCGACCGTCGTCCTCCACGTCGCGTCCCCGAGGTTCCTGCAGACCAGCTGGCCGCCACGACGCGTTCCTTCTGCTCCGCGAGTCTGTTTCGCTGGTCCGCGGGCTGCCTGTCTGCCCGCGGCCTGTCACAGAGCTGGAAGCGGGAGAGCGATGGCAGGAACCCTGTTTTTGCTCCAGGCTGCTTTGGGTCTCACGGTCTCTGGTTCCACGTGAATCTTAGGGTCTTGTCTGACATGCTTCCGTTTATAAAAGAAGAAACCATTTGAAATTGACCCAGCGTGGCCTTGCACCCCTGGATTTCTTTGGGTAATACGAACATTTAAAATAGAGACTCCTCCTACCATGAATATGTGCCATCTTTCCACTTAGCTGTCCCTTCTTTATGTCATTTTTTGTTAAGTTTTCAGTGCACCGTTCTAAGTTCCTAAGTATTTTATTCTTCGTCGTGCTGTTATATATGCCATTGCTTTATTCATCTCTTTGTCACTCTTAGTGAGTAGAAAAGCATGTGGTTTTGGTAAGTTGATTTCATACCTTGAAAATATGCTGCCTTTGTTGGGTGTCCTAACAGGATGTGTTGTTTCAGACGTGCAGAGGGGACTTTTGCCGTCTGAGGTCACACCGTCTGAAGCAGGAACTAGCTGAATCTTGTCTGACTGGGATGTCACTCATCGTTTCCCTTCTCTGGCCTCATCTCGGTGTTGGCAGGCCAACTCCTCTTGCTCCGGATCCCAGCGGGAAACTCGAAGCCTGCGCCGCGGATGGCGGCATAGCCGTGGGCTGGCCGGTCCGACCTTTCTTCTTCTAGAATGTTCCACCTGCACTGCATCTGCTGACTTTTTATCACGAACGGAAACTGCATTTTAGATTTTCTACATCTGCCGTGATCCTCGTATGATTTAAATTCTTCCTTCTGTGAACTTCACAGTGCGGACGTGCTGAGCTTCCTTGCAGCCCAGGGCCAAGGCCCTGGGACCATCAAGTGTGTGTCCACGCTGGTCCGGTGAACTCGGCGCGGGGCTGCCCCGCGACGGCCTTGGCCTCTCTGTGCATCCATGCTGGCTACGAACAGCATCCTGTCTGACTTTAGGGATGGGATAGGCCAGTCTGCTAAGGTGCGTCTGGGGGTGTCAGAGAAGACTTTGAAAGGCGTTGGCATTCATTCCTCCTTAAAGGTTGCGGAGAATTCACCAGGGAACGCGGCCGGTCCTGGGCCCTCCTGCGGGAAGGTTTAAAGTGAGCAAGTCAGCTGCCTTAGAAGTGATGGCTCTGTTTATGTTTGCTGTTTCTGCTTTCTTCAGTGTCAGTGCGTCATGTTTCTAGGATCGTCTACATTTGTTTAGGTATCTAATTTGCCGGCATATAATTGTTCCTGATGATTCTTTGCTTGTCTCTCATAGCTGTTGTGATGTCTCTCTTCCATTTATAATTGTATTTATTTGCATCTTCTTTCTTCTTTGCTTAGCCCTAGTTTTGTCAATTTTGTCTGTTTTTTCCCAAAACAACTCCTGTTTTCATTGCTTTATTATATTGGTTTTCTAGAATTGAATTTATTTATTTCTGCTTGAATGTTTATTACTTTCTTCCTCCAGCTAACTTGGTTTTTAATAGCGATTTGAGGTGTAAAAATTAGGCTATCTGCTTGAGAAATTTATTTTATTTGAAGTAGGTATTTATGGCTATGCATTTCCTCTTAGAACTTTTTGTGGCATTCTGTAAGTTTTTATATGTTCCTATTTTTTATGTCTCAAAAGACTTTCTGATGATTCTTTTCATTTCTTTCTCTGACCTACTGGTGGCTTAAGTGTGCATTGTTTAGCTTTTCCATTTTTATGAATTTTCCATTTATCTTCCTGTTATTGATTTCTAGTTTCATACCATTATGATCAGAAAAAGTGCCCAATATTATTTTAATACCTTTAAATTTGCTGAGACTTATTTTCTGGCCTCATTTTTGTTCCAAGAATGTTTGAGAAGGCTGTTTGCTGTGGCTGAATAAAATTACTCTGTTCATGTCTCTTATGTCCTGTGTGACCTAGGGTTTTATTCAAATCCTAAGTTTCTGCGTTGATTTTATACCTGGAGGAGTTACTCATGTCTTAAAGTTTAGGGCTGAAGCTCCTGTTCTTATTGTATCATCCATTTTACCCTTCTGTTAATTTTTGTTTTAGATACTTATATAGTGTGTAATTAATCTTCTGTATATGTGTTATATATTGTACTATTTATTTACATATTTGCATTTGTCCTACGTGCATCATGTTGGATGCATATATATTTACATTTTTCTGTCCTCTTGATTAATTGACCTCTTTATCATTATACGATGACCTTGTCTCTTATGACAGTTTTTGAGCTAAAATCTATTGATTGACCTAATGCCTCTACCTCCCTTCTCTCTCGGTTGACATTTACACAGAACGTATTTCTCCATCTTTTTCAGCCTGGAAGCATCCTTGACGTTGGAGTGATTCTCTTCTAGGCAGCATGTTAGAAGGATCTTGTTTTTTAAATCCATCCATTTATTCTGTCTTCTGACTGGATAATTTAAGTTATTTCCAAGTTAAGTCATCATGCTGGGTAAGGCATTACCACTGCGTCTCACATACTGCTCACGTGCTGGATGATTTCAAGCTTGCCGATCCTTTCTTCTGGCTGGTGCAGCTCACACAGCTCTGAATCAACCTGGTCTTCCATTCGGTCATTGTACTGCTGGCTTCAGAGATTTTGTTTAACTTTCTTTTGTGCTTCCTATCTCTTTATTGAACTTCTCTTTTGGTCTTGTTTTGTGTTCTGACTTTTTACTCATCTATCTTTGTTCTCTCATAGTTTCCTGAATATCTTCGAAATGACTGTTTTGAATCATTTGTCGGGTAATTTGTAGATCTCTCTTTCTCTGCGGTTAGCCAGCGAAAGCCTTTTGTTCCTTTTGGGGGTGTCACACTTTCGTGAATGTTTGTGGCCCTTAAAGATTTGTCTGGCTTCCCCTGGTGGTGAAATGAATCATCCACGGTGTACGCAGTCACCCAGTCTAGCAGACTCAAGAAAAAGCTGGAGGACATTCTGAGAGAGAAACTTAAGCTGTTCATGTGCTGCAGGCTGACTGAGAATCATCACTATGTGCTATTACCATCATCACATCCTCACCATCCCACCTTTACCATCATCACCACCATCACCATCATCATCACCACCATCATCATCATCACCATCATCATCACCATCATCACCACCACCATCACCACCAACACCATCACCACCATCATCATCATCACCATCATCATCACCATCATCACCACCATCATCATCACCATCACCACCACCATCATCATCACCACCACCATCATCATCACCATCATCACCACCATCATCATCATCACCACCATCACCACCACCATCACCACCATCACCACCATCATCATCACCATCATCACCACCACCACCACCATCATCATCACCACCATCACCACCACCATCACCACCATCATCATCATCACCATCATCATCACCACCACCACCATCATCATCATCACCATCACCACCATCCTCATCCTCCTCCTCCTCATCACCCCATCTTTACCACCATTACCACCATTATCACCATCACCACAATCATCACCACCATGACCATCATCACCATCCTCACCACCACCATCATCATCACCACCATCATCACCAACATCATCATTGTCATCACCACCATCACTGTAATTATCATCACCATCTTCATCCTCATCACTATCATCATTATCACTAGCACCATTTTCACTCTTTCAGCCAGTTATTCATAATATTTAATTTAATTTTGCTTGGTCAAGGGATTTTGAGATATTTGACCAAAACTTTTCCTGTGTGTGTCTGTGAGGGAGTTTCTGAAGGATATTAGCATTTGAATCAGTGGACTGATCAAGCAGATGACCCTCCCCACTGTGGGATGGCCTGATTCAACTCATTGAGAACCTGATCAGGACAAAACAGTGGAAGAGAGGATTTACTCCCTCTGCCTGACTATTGAGCTGGGAATCAATCTCCTGTTTCTACTCAGACTTACACCACCTCGAACCCTACTGACTCCAGCTTGCTTATGGCAGGTCCTGAAAATTCTGAAGCTCCATAATCACATGAGGCAATTTCTCCAGCCTTTATACACCTCTTATTCATGATCAGTCGAGCTACCCAACATCCACCCTGTTGACCTGTCTCTCTGGAGACCCCGACTGATACAGTGATAACTCCTCCTTTGGAATGGACAACTGAGTAGGAGAGGAGCTGTGGAGGCAGCCATGGAAAGGGCCCAGAACTCTCGTTTTCTGCCCAGGTCTGCCGTGGAGATGGGTAGGCGGGAGCCAAGTACCTAAGGCTGCTCCCTTAGGAGGGCAGTGAACCGTCACACTGCATTTGCTCACAAGTGCACGCCTCCGAGGAGGGCCAGCTGCCTGCAGACTCATCCTGCAGAATCAGGAAATCTCGTGGGAAAGTTGTCAAGAAACGGCACCAAAAGTTTCCGAGCTGCTCAACAATTCTGAACTCCTGGTGACCCCCAATCAGAGCCATTTGTCAAGCAAACAATAGCAGAGGATGAATAAAAGCTGTGGTGAGGCCTCCATGCTAATCGCCTCATACCTCCAGGGGCCACTCTGCCCACCCACTGGCCCCAGGAGGAGGCTCTGTGCAGACACAGGACGGAGCCGATCTCGAGCGGTGCTTCTGGCTCATTGACACGTCTCTGCCCGTCCTAGGACAGTGTGTTTGGCACGGGCAGCCCTGCTCTCCGGAGGCAGGGACACGCGTGTGCATGAGACACACAGGGCGGCTGTGCCTTTTTCCTTCATCACACCCAGTCTTCTCGCCCCGGGATGTTCAGATGTGAGGGCGGCACGGGGGTTTTCTCTAGTGTGAGCTGCAGGGGCACCTTTCCTGCTATGACTCCTCAGGTCAGGACCGGCGGGCTGGACGCTGTCTCTCCCGAGCTCCCCGCGTGGGGGTTTGCCTCAGCGCCCACCAGGTCATGGTGTGAGTTCACGTCCTGGAGGTTTGTTCACAAAACGCACCGGACAGGCCCGGCAAGCAGAAGATGTGCACGCGAGGCGGGTCAGAGAGGGCCAGGCGGTGAGGGTGCACGGAGGGGAGTGAAGGCTCGCTGGCATTAGGGTGACCGACGAGGAGGAGAAGACCCACCCAGACGCACATGGTGCTGACACACCTCCGCTGGTGACCCCCACCACAGCCGAGGAAAACCCTAATGACCAATCACCCCCCACGGTCAGGACCCATCGCCCCCCACTCGGGACCCGTCGCCCCACAGTCAGGACCCATCGCCCCCCACTCGGGACCCGTCGCCTCCCCACTCAGGACCGATCACTCTACACTGATGATTGAAGTGACTTTCGTGTCCAGAGGCCTCTGGGCCAAGGGTGTGATGCACCTTGATTCCTGGGTGGGAAAAGTGCTTCCCAGTTCTGGCCCTTAGCAGGTGCACGGTCCTCTGCCCACAGGGGCGCTCGCTGCCCCTCAGGTCTGCTCCCGGCTCCGCCAGCTGAGGGGAGGGTGTGGGTCCCCTCAGGCCCCAGAAGGGCCATCTCTCGGCAGAAGGACAGCAGGCCACCCTCCGTCCTGGGTCCCCGCACTGGGCGGGGCACTGGAGTGACAGCCGCGGGCGCCGGGCTCTGCAGATACAATTATATGTCGAATGCATTTAACGCGTCAGTGGGCAGCTGGGTATAACAGTTTAATTTTTCACTGAAATCTAAATTTGCTCCCAGACTGTATATTTTTCAATCACATTAGATAATCAATCTGAGCAGAAATCCAATTTTAACTCAATCAACACCCCTCTGGAGAAGATTCCAGCAGCCTCCCCTCCCCCGGGACAGTGGAGGCTGGGAGACGGGGGGTCGCCCTGGGCTTGCGTGGACTGAGGGCAAGTCCGCAGGCTGCCCCGCACGCCGTCCCCCACGGCCGGCTGGAGTCCCGGGGGTCTGTTTGTCAGGGCGCAGGGGCCCAAGAAGCCGAGGTCCTAAATGGGGCTCAGCCCCTTTTCCGCATCAGTAGAGGGCTCTGCGTCACAGAGCGGCCGGCTGCAGGTGCCCTGTCCCCCTCGGCCTCCAAGGGTGTCCCTTGGGCACGCCAAAGCTCTGTCCTTAACAAGCTGGGCGGCCAAGGAGTGGACAGGCCCAGCCTCCAGGTGGGCACAGGCTGCCAGCTGCTCCTCCAGGCTCAGGAGACACGGGCTCTGTGATCCTCAAACCGTGACGGAGGTGGCCCGGTTAGCAGACGGATGGACGCATTTCCCTGGCGCCTGGACAGTCACCACCTCCAAGCCCTCTGTCACCCGCTGCCTGGCTTGGACCTGGGACAGCAGCCCAGGGGTGGTCGGCTCCAGACCCAGGAGCCTGAGCAGTGAGGTGGGGCCTGCCAGGTGCACGAGGGGGTCAGGAGGAAGTACGTGCCGGCTTTCCCATCGAGGGAGGTGGTCAGACCCCAGAGCAAGGCTGTGGCACCAGGTGGCCCAGGCTCCTTCATCCCTCATGGTCCCTCACTTTGTCCCCCACTCTCTGCGCACTGGGCAGCTCCCGGCAGCAGGCAAAGGCCGGGGCAGCACGCCCCGCTTACCCCCAAGTGGACCGAGCTCGTGTGCAGGCCCCAGGCCTGTGGGGAGTCGCTCTCGCTGAGCAGGTCCCCTCATCCGCACAAGGTGGTGTGAGCTGGTGGCCGAGTCGGCTGTCTGCTCCTACAGCGGGGCCGCCCAGCGCTGGGCCCGAGGGAAGCGTCCTCCCCATGCGCTCCCCGGCCTGAGAGCGTCCATTCTGATTGCGGCCTCTGTGCGGCTCTGGGTCCCCAGCTCAAGGACACCGGTCACTTCCAGTGCCCACGGCCTGGATGTGCTGGAAACGCAGCGCCTCGGGGACCTTCCCTCCACATCTGCACGGCCACTGAAGGGCCCCCGGGCCAAGGTCAGCAGGCTGACGCCCCAGCATAGGGACGCAGGCGCCGTGACAGAAGGCGAGAGACCGGCCGCCAGAGGAAGGTTCACCGTGACGCCGCGAGAGGAACAAAGCGCATCCGCGGACAAGGGGCCCAGGCCGTCCCGAGAACAGTCGCCGTCAGTGAAGTGCGAGGGGGGAATGCTGGGCGCATAGGGCAGGAGCTGGCTGGACGCTCAGGACAAGCAACAGCCCGGGGACTGACGAGAAAACGGCAGATAGTGGCGACGAGGGAGGTGAGCCGGAGATGAGCCGCAGGGCCCACCCACTCGGGGCGCCATCCCGACGCCGGGGCGACACGGGTTAGAGGGGCAGTGCTGGGGGCAGCACCTTTGAGAGAGGACAGGTGAGCAGAGAACTCGCTCCAGGTTGTGTCAGACCCACAACATGAGAGCGACCCTGTGCCCTCAGGCCGGGCGCAGCCAGGTCCTCTCCAGGCAGCCTCAGGCTCGAGCCCCGGGCAGACCGCCTGACCCCTGACAGCTGCCCGCTGTCCTCCTGCCCCTGCACGTCCTCCTCCGAGCCCCGGGGCCCGGGACGTGGGGCGCCTTGCCCTCTCCCCGCGGTCAGCGTGAACGTTCCCCAACAAGCAGGAGGAGGCCGGGCCGGTGCTCTGTCCGAGCAGGGAGCGCGTGTCCCAGGGGCGGCAGGGCCGTGGGGTGAGGCCAGAAGCACTGCGACCGACATGACACGAGCGAGGCAAGAAGAGGGAGGCAGGCGGGGCGGCAGCACAGCCGCGTGACAAGGAGGCGCTGGGAGCCGGTGCCGTGGGAACCCGCCTGCTGGCCGCGCCGGCACCGCCAGAGTCCGGACCCAGAGCCACCGCAGAGCCGTGAGCAGAGCAGCCTGCGAGCGCCCGCCGAACACACCCGCCGGGGCTCGGTGGCCGGGAGGGCCGGACGGACTGCGGGCAGGTGGAGGCGAGGAGGCGCCGGACGAGGGGGCGCGGGCGCGGCCCCGCCCGAGGACGAGGACCGAGCGGGTGTCCCTGCGGAGTCTGGGCTCCGAGTGGCGCGCACGCCGAACGCCGGCGGCCCGAGCGCGTGCCTGGACCGGCCGAGTGACCCGAGCGCCCGGCCACCGGGCCCGCGCCGCCGCCGGCAGCCGGCGGAGCGCCTCATTCAAACATCTCTAATTGGAAGACAATTCACATTTTCTGTTTATAAAAGGAAATCACATAAGAAAAGAAAAACAATATTCTGAGAGGTCCTGTCCGCACACGCGGGTCTGCAGCTGCTCTCCCGCTTCCCTTCGCCACCGCCCGAGCCCGTCCGCGCCGCGCGCCCGTCTCCGCCCCCCGCTGACCGCGCGCCCGTCACCCCTGCTGACCACATGCACCCAGGTGGCCTCACAGCTGACCCCGGCCCCGGGACGGCCGCCTGCCGGGCAGCCCGATGGCCCCAACACCCCCGCCCCTGCACACCTGGCCCAGGGAGACCTGTGCGGAGTCGTCGCCTCTTCTATCACCCGCGACTGTGCGCCTGGTGCTCCGAGGGTCGGTAGCCCGTCTGGGGAGTGGCGGGCAGTCCGTGCCTTAGCAGGGTGGCCCTCTGGGGCCTCTGCCGCTAGTGACCCCTCTGGGGAGGTCACCGGACGGAGCTGGGAACCAGACACCAGGCATCGCGGGGAGCAGTCCCAGCCCAGCCCTTGCTTAGACGCCCCCAGGCCTCCACCTGGCCCTGGGCCGTCCACTCCGCTCCTGCTGGGACCCACTGCAGGGTGGCCGCCGGGCCTATCACGCCCGGGGTGGCGCTCCTTATGGGCCACGCGTGTTGCCGAGCGTTTCTGTTCTCCCGCCAAGCGATGGGCTCCTCCTGACAGATCCCGGCCCGGGCCTGCGGCCTCCGCCCCGCACACGGCCCAGCACCCGCCGGGGAGGGCGCCCGAGAGCCGCCGCGGACACAAGTCCCCCTCCCCGCGCATGAATGACGCCCCTGATGTGTCTGCTTTGTCCACCAGGTTTCCGTGCATCAGGCGTCCTGCGTGTGGCCCTAAGATGAGCAGATGCTCCGAGTTCCTCCTTGAAGGCAGCGTTCTCAGAGGAAGCACAACTCGTGGAGAAGCAGGCAGTTCGTCACAACGCGGACGGGGACTTCAGGTGCGTCCTGTCACACCCGGACGCTGGGGACAGACTCCAGGATGTTCGTAGTGTCGCCAGGATTTGCGCTTAAAACCTGGGCTTCCTGGGGACCCGGCCGAGGGCCCCTCAGACAGTGCAGGGCCCTATGGAGCGGCCTGCGTGTCCCCAGGGGCAGCTGGGCAGTGACGGGACAGGGAGGGCGCTGAGCCCCAGGAGCTGGGAGCGCCCGCCTGCAGAGCAGGGCTGAGGGTGGGCCGCTGACTCGGCTGCCGTCCCTCTGCGGACACCTGGGGCCAAGCGGGGCGACAGGACTGCCTGCTGCTGTGGCCATGACCAGAGTGCTAACCCGGACACAGGGCGCAGTGCTCCCGGGAGGCCCCAGCCTGCCTGGACCCTGCTGTCCACACCAGCGCCGCCCTGGCCTCAGACCGTGGGCTGATCGCTCTTCCTCAGGGGTCAGTGAGTCCCACTAGGGACTGATGACGACCCCGTCCCCACCACCCGAAGGCCGTCCCCACCACCCTGTCCCCCGACCCCAGGGCCGCATTGGGGACCGAGAAGGAGCACACACAGTTTCTCATTGGCTGTAAATAATCACCCTCTGTCTCTGGGGGCCGGGGGGGCATCAACAGGACAGCCATCGCCCTGGCCGACTCAATACCATGTGACTGGGCAGCCTGGCGGGGACAGTGGCCTGGAGGGCAGGTCGCAGACGCCCAAGGAGCACAAGGCTCGGGTGTGGGGATGCCGGGCAGCCTGACTCCAGCCGGGGCGGGCTGCACGTGACAGGACCTGCAGGCGGAGGCTGCCGCGGCTGATCCTGGGTGGGTGCCTCCACCTCCATGGCCACGCTGCTCTCCCAGGAGGGAGACGGCGGATGTGCCCACATACGGTCTGACACCGTCCCCTGGGCGCTGCTCCAGCTCACAGGCCAGTCCTGCCTTGGAGACCTGAGTCACCAGTCACTCCAGACCACAGGCACTGCTTGTGCACAGGACGCTGCACACGGGACACGCACGTGGGACTCTGCACACACACAGGACGCTGCACACATGAGGGACGCTGCACACGGGACCCTGCACACATGTGGGATGTTGCACACACGCGGGACACTGCGCA
>RJWH01011575.1:0-11657 GCA_004363575.1 Solenodon paradoxus | reverse complement strand
ACAAAACAAAGACATAGCCTCTGCCCCCAGGAACAAATCCAGGTGAGCAAGCTTACCCAGGCTGATCTGTCATTACACATTATGACAAAGGTGGCAAGGCCTCAGGGAAGCCTGGTTCCCTGTGGGCCTGAACTGTGAGCAATTCATGTCCTCTGAACCTGTTTCCTCATCTGACAAGCAGGGACCACGAATTCCCCAGCCTCCTGTTGCGTTTGTTGGCACTTTGTTGAGAAAGGAAAAGTTTCCTTGAAGTGAGCATCAGATGTTTATTAGGCCCTGGCTCTGGGGAAAGCCCAGGGGCTCTGGAGTCAGCGAGGCCTGGGCAGGTTGAAACCCCTGCTCTGCTAAGACTGTGAGTGTGAGCCAGTTACTCAACCTCCTCTGAGCTTGTGCTTTCTCATGTGAGATGCAGGTACAACAGTGATTCCAACTTTACAGGAGAGCTGCGGGCTCAGTCAAGTCAGTTCCTCCTATTTATAAGCTTTCGTTTATTCATTCAACAAACACCAAGCATTTCCTCTGAGCCAGACATGATTCTAAGTGCTCTCCAAGTTCTCTCTTACTCCTTCTAATAACTCTTTTATCATTCTTGCTCTACCACCGAGGACACCACAGCACAGAGAGGTTTGGTCGCTGTTTCAAGGTCACATCGCTGGCAGAGCTGGAATTGGAACCAGCTCTATCAGCTTCTCTAAATCCATCCACAAGACATTTTGTCGTTCAAAGGCCTTCTCTCCTCTCCCCAGCAGCAGCCCCTGTTAAATAAATCATCCAGTAACAGTTTCTAATTCCCAGACTTGGTTGCAAATGAATTATTCACATTACAAGGCCTGCAAACCGCAAGCTAGGGCTCATTACCCAAGAAGAGCCAGCCGCCCACAAGATGCCAGTCCCTCCCTTGGGCATGGGTCCTGCTGGGCCAGCCAGAGGGAGCTGGGAGGAGGGGCTTTCTGCCTCCGATTCCCTGCCTTTGCTTTCTAATAAGCTCACAGGCTGCTGTTGTCAAGAGAACATAAACTCCAGACTCCACCAGACTCCAGTTCCCGTCCTGGCTCTGCCCTGAGCGACTGTGACCTTGACAGACGGTCAATCCCGTCTGAGCCTCTGAGGCAGGCTGACTAGCAGCCCACACAGCAGGGTTTAGGGCCTCAGCTCATACTTTCTCTTCTTCCATGTGTGTGCTGGAAGTTGGGGGGAAAGATCCTGTCCTGTGGGGGCGTCTGGTCTCTGTGTGTCTTTCCCAGCATCCCGCTGAAACTCCAGTCCCAGCCCGAGTCCTGAGGCTGGTTGTTGGGGACACTGAGCCCTTCAGGACCCATCCCTGCTGCTGGAAGTCTGGTTCACTGAGGGTTCACTGGGTTAATCCCCCTGCCAGGGGCAGCTGGAGGCTCCCTGGCCTCAACCAGTGCACTCTGGGGGACATCACAGCCCTGGACACCCTCAGGAGCCTCGGGTGCCATCTCATTGCAATTCAGTGTCTGTCTCTGCCCAGCCCTGCCTCCCAACCTCCTTCCAGGTGTGTCTGCTACGGCCACATCTGGACATACCTGCATTGAATCCTCCAGCTGCTCAGCACCTATTTCCAGGAAACCAACCTAAGGTACTTGTCACCATCTCAACATTAAATGTGACCCAGTCCCGGTCCTCAATACTCAATACAACTCCCAGGTGGAGCTTTCATTCCGCCCCAGTCCAGTCTCAAATCCTGATCCCAAACTGAGCTTGGATGTCACCGGCTGAGCCCTGACTGGGTCCCACTCTGAGTCCAGGCCTCCCAGGGAAAGCAGAGGACCAACCACTTCAGAAAGAATGGGTCACATCCTGCAGTCCAGGGGCAGCAGCGCACGTAAAGCCTACAGACTCGGTTTGAGAGCTGGGGCCAGGGGTGAAAATCAACCAAGAAATAGAGCCAAAACCCAGGGTAAGTGGGAGGTAGAGGAGGATGGGAGTCAGACTTTAACTGAGAACAGGCTCAGAGGAAACCTCGTTGGATAAGACAGACTGAAGCCCTGTCAGCCAGGAATGCAGGGTCCAGAGACCTCACTCCACAGACATTTTTTTTTCCTAACAATGAAGCAGGTTGCAGGTTTTCTTCATGGTTTTGGACCCCAACCTTTCTGTTTTCTGTGGCTTGAGGCTCCAGCAGAGGCTAGTCTCAAAAAAAAAAAAAACCCAAAAAAACCAGTCAGCCTCCTCAGGGGCTTCTAGGCCTCAGAGGTCACCTGAATGAGCTGTCCACCACATCCCTGAGCCTGGCCTGGGCAGCAGGGGAGCCAGGGCTGAGGGGTGGGCCACGAGTGCGTGGGTATAACGCAGCCCAACCTTGGCGGCCAGGGCCCCATCGATCCATAGGCTTTGCCTCCCAGAGGTCAGCACTATTATCACAGGTACAGCCCATCCAACTGAGGCCAGGCGGGCATGGCTTGACCACTTTCAGAGAGCTGGGACTTACTCCCCAGAATGCCTGACAGTCTCCCTCCTTCTAGTCGCCTAGATGGAAAATCAAGGCCACTGCTGTTGGACTGAATATTTGTGCCCCGTCAAAGCTCATCTGTTGAAACTTAGCACAGCACTGTGATGATTCTAGAAGGTGGGACCTTTGGGAGGTGATTAACCTCATGCCTGGGATTGGTGTCCCAGTGAAAGAGGACCCAGAGACCCCTGGGCCTTCCCACCATGTGAGGTCTTCGTGAAATGACAGCTGTCCGTGAAGCAGGAATCAGACCCTTGTCAGACACCGCATCTCCAGTGCCTCGCTGGACTTCCCAGCTGTGACAAATAACTTTCTGTTGTTTCTAAACCACCCAGTCTGTTATTATGTTAAAGCAGCCAGAACAAACCAAGACAGCCCCTTTCCGCATGTGTTCTGCATCATTCATTCTTCCATTTTTCCACCCATCCGTTATCTGTCATCTACCATCCATCCACCATTCATCCATCCATCCTTCCTTCCTTCCATCCATCCATCCATCCATCCCATTCTATTCATTCAATCATCTACCATCCATACACAATCCATCCCTACTCCCTCTATCCTTCCATCCATCCATTCATTCCTCCATCCATCCATGTCATCTATTCCTCATCCGTCCATTATCTATCATCCTTCCTTCCTTCCTTCCTTCCATCCATCCCATCCACCCATCCCCGCTGTGCAGCGCCCATCCTCTGTGGGCTGGCTGCTGGGGACCAAGTGCAGAGCCTGCCCTTGTGGAGTGTACAGGCTGGCAGAGGAGACACATATTAAGCAAACATAGCCACAAAGCCTGAAGGCAACAAGCATTGTGACAAGCACTGGGAAGCAGCAGCCCAGGGTATAACAAGGACTGTCTCTCCTGGAGTATTCTCTGGCCCCAGGGAGCTGGTGTCAGGAAACATACTGAGTTGGCCCGGTGGGCTTGGCTTGAGGAGACAGAAGCTGCAAGAAAAGTATAGAACTTGCCCGAGTGGAGCCAGTCAGCCCCTCCAGCAGTTGCGGTGGTAGGGGCTTGGGTTGTAGTAGGAGGTCAGAAATGGGTGGAGGGTCTTTGATAATCTCCCCCAAATTCACTTTACAAACCATCCCAGCTGGGGCCTGAAGCCTCCAAGGACCCTTTGAGAGCTTTAGGAGGTGCTGGAAAGGTTGTTTAGGAGGGAGCATGAGCAAATCCTCCACAGTAGGTGGAGTGAGGAAACAAAGGGAAGGAAACACTGGGCCCTGCCCTCACCCCTGGGAACTTTGGGGCACCCCAAGGGACCCCCAGCCTACAGAGGTAACTGTAATTGATGCCATTATTGAAAGATGACTGCTCAACAGGGCAGGTGTGATCATGTCATCTTATCCTCACTAGGTCCAGTAAGGTCCCATTTTACAGATGGAAACACTGAGGTCAGGAGGGGTTGCACACGCCTGACAAGTAAGGATCAGGAGACAATCCCAGGCCTTGCTCTGAACACTCCCCTACTGTGCCCAGGAGAGACTGGGGTGAATCCAGACACGGGAGACGCAAGACCCAGAATTACCTAGAATTGGTGCTTAGAGAGTTCTGTGCTTACATTGTCACTAGGAGAGTGGAGGGTCAAAAATCCTGCAGGTGCCGCAGCACCAGCACCTGAGGAGGGAGGGACCATCTTCCCATTTCACGGATGGGGAAACAGCCACAGCTCAGAAGCGGGACGCTGTGGTTCACTGGGTAGTAAGAAATCCAGGCTCTGTGCCCATCGTGGGTGGGTGGAGAGGCTCACAGTGCCTGGAACCTTGGTCACAGGGACTTGGGGTCCTAGGTCCTCGATCTGCTTCCTCACTGTCTGCGGGCTCTTGGTGCCCACCCGCAGGAAGGAAAGGGAGAAGAGAGCGAGGCCACAAGAAGACTTCGGGTGTGAGGCTGTGGGGCTGTTTGTGAGCAGGGCGTGTGCAGTCTTCCCTAGACCGTCAGGACAGAGACCTCCCACAGCCCTGCCAAGGAAGGCAGAGGCCTGCAGGGCTCCTGGTCAAAGGTGGGGAATCCCTGCAGGATTTCTCTCCCTGGAGGAGGGGGTCTGGGAGAGATTGCCTGGCAGGAACAGCCTCTGCAAGGCCTGGAGGCTTGGAGATTGGAGATCACTTGATAACTGCATTGTTCGTTCAAGGTCGGGCACCTTTACAGTCAATCCTCCCTGCAGCTCTCTGCGGTTAAAGCTCCCATTTCACAGGGAAGGAAGTGTTGGCTCAGAGAAGTAAAAAGACTTGCTGAAGGTCACTCAGCTGGTGAATGGCAGGGCTCACTGTCTCCTGCTCACTGGGGTGGAAGAAAGAGAGCAAGTGGGGAATGCTGGGGTTACACAGCCCTCCACCCACCCCTGGGCCTGGGGCTGCAGGGAACTGGGAGCCAAGGATGGTTTCTGCTGGAGAGAATGTCCTAGGCTGGGTCTCAGTTCCCAGGGGCTGTCCTGGGCCATCTGTCTCCCCCTCCTCCCCCCGCAAGCCCTCGCCATCCCTCCTCCCTCGCTGCTTCTCAACCGCACCACGTGTGACGGAGGAGAATGTAAAAATATATATGCACCCGAAAACAACCACGGGCTGACAGAACGCAGCTATAAATACTCTGCCGGGTGTGGAAACATTCCTGCAGTGTAGCTTCCTGCTGCCTGACGAGCAGGGGCATTATATGTGACAGGTGGGGTGGGAACTCGGGGATGGGAAAGAAAAGGGGCAGCCGTTTGTGGACCCACTTTGTGCCAAGCACTTTGCTTGACTAGAGCCCTCACCCTCAGAGGGATTTTTTCATCCATTCTCTCAGAGGGAAACTGAAGCTCAGAGAAGTCGGTCATTTGCTAAGGTCGCACAGCCCAGAGGCAGTGGAGCTGAGATTCTAGGAAACCCTGCTTTGGGCCAGCTCTGAAGGAGAGAGCCAGCTCCAGGCTTCCTGCCTGGCCAGAGCCAGAGCAGCCAGCTACCAGTCCCTCCCCAAGTCTCTGCCTCCCGGGCTCCCTCAGACTCTCCCTCTGTGGCCCCTTTCCAGAGTCAGACCCTCAGAGAAGCTCTGTGCCTAGCCCACCCCATCTCCCTCCATCTGTGTGTGCTGGGTCTCAGGATGGACTTCCAGGTGACCTTTTCAGAGCGGAGCCAGGCCCAGGGGCTGGAACCAAGGCAAGGGAGCAAGGCCACAGAGGGTGCAGGCTTGGTCCTCCTCAGCTGCTTTTGTCACCCCCTTGAGTCACATTTGCTCTAAGCTAGGAAGAGATCAGGGCTGGGCTTATCCCTTTGAATCTGTAGGGAAGGAAAAAGGAGACCAAGAGATGTGCCAAGGTCAATCTGAGATCACACAGTGAGCAGAGCAGAGGTGACCACTGCCCTGAGCCTCTGTTTTCCTCATCTGAAGAATGGGCACACACCCTATCTCCATCCCAGCAGACATGAGTGCCTCAAATCCAGGTTCTTTTACTTAATAACCCTGTGATTTCGGGCCCGATGGTCGCTCCCCATGCTCTGTGTCCTTACTTGTAAACAGGGTTGGTACCAGCGCCCACCTCGAGGGCCAGTGAAGCGTGTTAACACACATACAGCACGCCGAGCGCACCTGGAACACTCCGAGGGCGTGCACGTGATGGGTGTTAGGACTCCTGGAGCTCTTCTGCAGTTCAGATGAGGAGAGGAAGGTGACCAGGGTTTGCAGACTGTGAAGTCCTGTCTGGAGAAGCTAGCCTTTTTCTGGTGCACAGGCTTTTGCAACAGTAAAACACGTTGGAACTTGCAGAGCTTTGTGTAAATGTTGCCACATTTAAGGAGGCTCCTGTAGATTCACGTTTTATGGTTGGAAAACACTTCAAAATCTTAATTCACATGGTGGAATATCAGGACTTTCTAGCCTGTAGAGTGAAGTGCAAGTGTGACACTAGGACATTGGCAAAGAGCCAGGTAGGAGCAGGTAGAGGAAGCAACCACCCCTCTCCCCCCCGCAGGGATCCAGGCAGAAGCCCAGTCCCCTCTGCTCTCCCGGGCCCGCCCACACCAGCCCACAGAGAAATTCCAGCCCATCTGCAGATCCTTGCAATTCTGCTCTCAGGCCAGGGAGGCCGCCCCATATGGCTGACTCAGCCACACCGGGTGAGTTAAGCAGGAATCCGCCCTCTCTTCCTTGCATTCATGTCTTTTCTTTTTCCTACCACAAAGGCAAAGAACCTGACACCATTTAAAGATTTCCCTGTGGGTGGCCTCTTAGGCTGGGAAGCTGGCACTGTCCTAAACTGCCCCAGAACCTAGAGTCAGAGAGGCCTGGGTGGGTTCAAATCCTTGCTATGACTTGACCTCTCTGAGAGCTGTGTGATAGCTCGTGGCAGGGGGCCTGCCACAAAGCAGGTGCTCAACTTGTCAGTTCCTTGTTGTTTTTTTTTTAAATCAGCTTTCGATTATTTATTCAACAAACACTGAGCACTCACTCTGAGCCAGGCATGATTATAAACACTCTCCAAATTCTGATTCATTTAATCCTTCTAGCAACTCAGTTATTAGCCTTGCTTTGTAACTGAGGAAACTGAGGCACAGAGAGGTTGAGCCATTTATTCTAGGACTTGGGCCTGATTTGAGACTCAGCTGGAGTTCCTCCTGCCTCATTGCTGGCAGAGACGATGGGGTCCAAGGGCAGGTAGAGGCCACTGTCTTCAAACAAGTCCAGGAATAGGGTGAAGCCCTGAGCTGTGGAGTCCTGCCTTCTAGTCCCACCTCGGTTCCTTTCTCACCTGTGAATCTGCCAGAACTTTACTGGTCTGGTCAGAGTCCCTCCAACGCCTGGCTGAAGACCACCGTGTGTGTGCCACCAGTTGGCCTGGCGTGCATGCAAACTCTGTCCCTTCTCCTGTCCTCAGGCCTGCGGGCCTTCTCATGAGGGAGCCCTAGAGCCAGAGGCGGTTTCCACAGGGTAGGGGTTGTAAGCCTGGCTGTCCAAAACAGAGGGCTGGATTCAGATCCTGGTTCTGAGACAGACAGCTGTGCGTCTGTGGGCGCGCCCCATCACCCCTGAGCCCCCGCTTCCCCATCAACAACACTAGCAGAACACGCTCACATACCGTCGGTACGCGTTCAAAGACATGATGTGCCTTCTAACATTTGCAGTTACTTGATCAAAAGCCTGCCTGCCTCTGTGACCCAGACAGCAGCAGGCTCTTGGTCCTCTGGAACTTTCCAGCCTGGAGATTTTGCAAACTCCCCCAGACCTTGTTTTCTTAGCCCCCTCTCCTCCTCCCTGGGCTGCAAGGTGCTGACCCCAAAGTGAGACGCAAGGCTGGCAGGAGCCCTGCACCCTCGGCTGTACGGGCACCCGCACTGCGGCCACATGGGTGTGGGACACATGCTGGAAGCCCAGTGTTGGGCAGCCCACCCCATGCGGTCCCCCTGCCCTCATGTCCTGATGTCTCACTCACTGTCCACCCTGCTGCTCCTCCTTTCTCCTTCTCAGAAGCAAGACACCAGCATCCCTGTCCTGCTCCTACAGTATGACTCATTTTTCTGCACAAAGCCAGCCTCAGGGACAGGGTGAAGCAAGTTTGCCTTGTCTAGATGCATCCACTGGGCATGGAACTTGTGTCCCCAGCACCAGCTGGAATGTAGCCAGTAGGCAGGTCAAACAAGGGCAATCAGAGGAATAAATGAGTGGGATGGGGCTCCTGAGGCAGGGGACAAGAGATGCTGGTCTTTTCTGGGTATCCAGGACCCTCAGCTCTGGGAGGTCACTGCTGTGGTCAAGAGATGAGTTCAGTGCCCCCACATACCCCTGTGGTCAAGAAGAGGCTGAAGCTAATGTGTATCTATTTCAGACCCCAGAAGTGAGCCGACGCATCCTTGGCTTCTTTGAGGGTCGTGTGAACAGGGCCTTGCGAGGTCATTCTTCAGGGTCTGATGCTTTCCCATCAGTCTTCCGAGGTGACGGAACGGTGGTGGTTCCCGGGACCAGCTGCACACCAGAATCCCCTGAGAGTCTGATTCGGAAGATCTGATGTGGGGCTGATGATGGACTTTTTTTTTAAAGGAAGGTGCAGCCAGGAATGACGGTGAGCAGACAGGCAGGAAGAGAGAGGAGGAAGAGGCACTTTATTTCACTAGTTCATCTTGGTGTTTCCCTCCAGCCCCGGAGCGTGAGCCCAAGTCTCTGGCTGTGTATGGGCCACACTGGAGCCCGGACTTAACGCCTGAGCCACCAGACCACATCTCAACTAGAATTTTAAAAAGTCAATCAGCTTAACCACACCCTGGTGGTTTGGCGGTTAAGCCTGCAGCCTCCAGGGGACTGGGGTCAGGGGAACAATCAAAACTAACAATTAAGTGAATCAAAAAGGCTTCTTCCTTCTCTCTTCCTCCCTACCTGCTTATTTGCCTTCATCCCTGCCTGTTTCCTTCCTCTTAAAGAGATCTCTTAAAAAGTTCTAGCTGATTCACATATATACGACTGAGACAGAGAAGGGGGCTGGGGTTTGGAAAGGAGTGTTCTCTGTCCACAGGGTTCCACAAGCAGTGCTCCCTGAATTGAGCACCCTGCTGGCCCAGGGTGAGGCCAGGCCCGATGGGGGAGAGGAAGGTAGTGGAAGGGTTTGGAGTCATCAGAGGCCTGGGCTTGAATCCCAATTCTTCGAGACGCTCCCACCTCCCTCCTCTGAGCTTCCCTTTCTTCCATGGTTCATGGGTGCTCTGACCTCACAGGTGTGCTAAGAGCGGGCAGTAAGAAAATGCTGTATCAAATCACCTGGCACAGGGCCCGGCCAGCACTCAGGGCTCCGTAGGGTGTGGTGGTGCTGCTGCCCTGACTGCGCCTCGGGGAAGGAGGGAAGTGTGGCCCCCACGCTGGCCTACAGGCCTGATGAAGCCTGGGCTGGGAGAAGGAAGGTGTGGGCTGTCCTCGTTCTGGTCTAAGATGATGTATGGCCTCAGCCCAGCCACTCCCGTCTCTGAGCCTCTGTGACTCCTTTCAGCTGAAGCCTGGCAGGCAGGTAAACTCACCTCGGCCAGCTCTCTGGGACAAGTCACTCAACCTCTGAGTCTCACTGCTTCCTCTGTAAGGAGAGAGCGGTGGCCCGTTTCTCTCTTTGCCAGTCTCTGTTAGTGACATCATGTTGAAAACTTGAAATGAACTCTAGTGGGAGTATTTGCACCAAGGAAATTGGCAAACAGGCCTCCCACCGCCCCCACGAGTCAGCAGGAACTCAGAAAGGGGTATCTGTCACCCTGGTTGTTGAGAGATTCAGAGAGTTATTACCTGGTCTTGCCCATCTCCTCTGGCTTTTTTGACCCTAGGACACTTATAGAGGAAAAAATTCAGGTTCAGACAGGCTTGCTGACTTCCATCGCTATTAAATTTTCAGGCCTACTGTGTGCAAAGTTTATATTTCTATATCCATCTCTTTTCAGCCTCCCCATCACCTTTCTCTTACTTCAGATGAGGCAGCAGAGGCCCAGAATGGGTATGTCACCTGCCCAACGTCACACAGGCCTAGGATCCACCTGGAGCCTGCGCATCCCTGCCAGCCTCCCTCTCTGCCAGGTGCCTCCCACCCTCCCAGTGGCAGTCCCTTCTGATGAAGACGCGCTGTGCGGATATGGTCTCTCTGGCCCTTTCCAGTTCTGACATCCCCAGTATTTAAATCAGCACATGAATATTTCACAAGCAGCCAAGGCGAAAATAACCCCCTGCCTGGTTATGTCAGGCTGTGGCCCCAGTCGCTAGGCCGAGGCTCTCCTGCTATTTGAGAGACATGCAATTCTGTGAGGCCTCCCAGCAGCAGCGAGGAATCGATAGCCTTTAAATAAGTAATCAGAGTTGCTACAGATGTCGGCGCAGCCAGGCGCAAGCAGGGAATATAAGCTCGTTAGTGGCCCAGGCTCATGGCGAAGGAGGCCCGATTCTATGTCCCGGTCCAGAGCTGTGAGGGGGCATGAGGCAGGAGAGGGGGCGTGCAATGCAGAGGACAATGGCATCTGGGCATCTGGGCATCTAGTGAGCTCTTCAAGGGCCCGGCTTTGTCTTGCTGTTGCCGAATTCTCCTAAAGAAGGGGGCTCAGAGCAGAAGTCAGTTGCCCAGGGCCACATAGCTGGAGGCAGCAGAGATTCCAGGTCTGATTTCAGAGCCATGTCTCTGACTTGGTGCTCCTGACAGGTGGGACCGGATACTTCTTTGCTGGGGGGCAGGGCTGTCCTGTACACTGAGTTTAGCAGCACCGCTGGCCTCTACGTTCTAGATGTCAATAGCATGTCGTCTCCGTGTGGGACAGTCAAATGGTCTCTAGACGCTGCCAAATCCCCAGGGTAGGGGGATCACACCCCCACCCTCCTGCCCCAGTGAAGGACGGCTGGCTGCTTTAGGTTCTGAGTTCTTCTTGCTGCTCCTGTCTTCCATGTCAGGTGGCTTTTAGGATAAGGGTCAAAGTCCTTTCCCCAAACTACAGAAGTGACCCCTCTGGAGCTGTCAAGTCAGCTGTGTGAGTTCGCCAACTTGCCTGCTCACTGGCTGTGTGACCTCAACCTCTCTGGGCTTCAGTTTCCCTCTCTGAAAAAGGGGGGCCCCCAAAAGGTTACCAAACAAGTTGGTGTCTACAAAGCCTTTAGAACAGTGCCTGCAGCATGCGTGTGAGTGGTGTGATGTCCAGGGACCCGCAGGACGACGTCCCAGCCTCCCAGGCTGAGGCCGCAGCCTGCAGCTGCTGCTCCTCCGAAGAAAGGGAAGAGGGGCCCTGGACCCACACAGGAGCCTGGGAAGAAGTCTCCTGCACAACTTCTGCTCTGGCTGCTCCTCTCTGCGTGCTGCACCCGCTGGCCGGCCAGCCCCGGAGGAGTCGGAGCAAAGAGTCACTTGGACGGTCACTGAGTCCCAGGGATCACAAGACACTAAAGGAAGCTGCCACTCCATCTCCCTGCGGTGCTTCTGCAGGGAAGGAGCGCGGGGGTGCCTGCCTACTGGTTCACAGGACTGTCTGATTCAAACGCAATTCTGTTTATTAGCCAGAAGCGATGCAGGTTCACAGAAAGAAACAGGTTTTAGCCCTGGAGTTGGTCATCGCATTTTATGCAATTGTGGTTTTTTTATATTGTCAACTGTTGGAAACAAGGTTTGGGAATGCTTGGGAGAGAGTACCCAGAAAAGCATCCCGGGGCTTGTCCTTGCAGAAACGGCCCCCAGTGCACGGGTGCTGTGTGTGTGTCTGTGCGCAGTGT
>RJWH01011574.1:0-11653 GCA_004363575.1 Solenodon paradoxus | reverse complement strand
ATTATTCAGGCCTCCCTCTATGTACCTTATTAAGTAAGTACTTAAAAAGAAGATGCCCTTATAAAGACAATGGAAAGGTAATGGCAACAATGGAAAGATTTTCAGTAGGGACAATGATATTTATATATTTAACAGATTTGTATTTAGTGTCAAGAGCAGGAATGAAGACGTTATTGTGGACAGTGAAGTTCTAGCCAAGAGGTTATTGCAGTAACACAGGATCATGCTAGAGGTATTAAGGTTAGAAATAAAAGGGAAGATTCAGGACACAAGTGTTAGAAGTAGTAGCCACAGACTTGACCTATGACTGGCAGTGGGAGCTATGAGGGGAGAACTGAGGATGATGCTGAGCTTTCTACAATTCACATTAGAGAACACCAAAAGAATAACGCTTTTACATATAACAGAAATTTAATAGTTATAAAATGTTCACTCTATGAAGACACACATTAATTCATTCAGCTTCATCAACTATGTAAGATAGTTGTATTTTTTAATACTCTTTTGTAGATGCAACTGAGACACACAAAAACTGAGTGAAGTATCCAAGTCTCACATACAGTAAGTGGATCTGAACATATTGGGCTTGTGGGGGGTGGTGATGAGGGGGATACTATTAGAAATAATATTAGATTTACTGAACTTGAATAGTCTATAATACATTCCAGTAGTGAGCCGAACATATAAATTTGAAGCTCTAAAGAAAGATACGCAGGATTTTGAAGTAACACAAGTTACTAGAAGTAGAAAATAGAGCTCTATGCAAAAAAAGATCAAGATTATCTATTTCAGTTGTATAAAAAATTAATAATCATTTATTAGAGGTAAATGAAAGTAACACAGTCATAAAGTTAAGCAAATAAATCTTGAACCCTTGCATAAACAGAAACTAAAAGTGAGGGTCTTAAAATAAGAGTTCAATGCAGAATGGCATGGGTATAAGACTTGGGAAGTTTCCCCATATGTTCAAAAAATCAAATCTTGAGTATCTTCTCCCCAGTACTTGGAGAGTACAAAAAGGACTGAGAGTCCTCACAAAGCTCACAGAAAAAAAAAAATGAATGTTTATATAAAGTCCCAATATATTATCTATACTGCATATAACTGAAAGCACAAGTTCATTAGGTACTATTTTCAGCTACTCAAAACTAATAAAATTGGTCACTCCCAAATAATAGTTTTTTCTACCACCTTAAAGTTCTAATTAGAAATTCTGGTATCTTGATAGGGAAAAATGGTAGCAGGTAATCCCTAAAAGTATAGGGAATACACTAACCTCTCCCTTAGAGAGTTTTTCTTGCTTTTAACAAAAGACAGCCCTGACCTGTAGCCTGAACACCTGCAGAAAAACCATGCTCCACCCTATGTCCTAAGCATATGCAGATGAGATGCAACTTACAGACTGAAACCAGTCACTACTCACTTCCTCATGACTCATCCTGCTCCCTTGGACCAATCATCATTCACTTCCTCCTCATTACACATACACCCCCATGCACCCCTCTCCCCATAGTATGGGATTAATCAGATCCCCCACCAATCACTTCCTCAGCCTACTCCCTATATAGAGTTTCCAGGAGCATAATGCCTGGGAAAGCAATGATTTGAAAAAGATCTCCCTGTCTCCTTACTTGTTGCAAGTACCCTTTCCTTGTTTAAAGAAACTGATTTTTGGCTGATTCTCACCAAGGGAAAGGGCTCAGTGAGTTCAGTAACAAAAGGAAAAATTTACATTATTAGCACTGCTTATTGCTTCCACAATGCCAATTTTTATGTGTATTCTGTGAACTTGTTAGCACCATCCTGTGCATTTTAAATAATTGCTTAGTAATAATAGAGGGAGTAAGAGATTTTTAGGTTACTCTAGTCAGAATGCTGAGTATTTTACAGCCTCAATTTACATGGACTGAAACCTTGTCAACAGGAAAAAGAAAACTGATAAAAAGAAAAATAACATAAGAGCCAAGCTCATCAGCTTTATCTGCCTTTCCTTTTCTTTTTTTTTTTTTGTAGTTGTAAAGTCAATTAGAGTTCTCTTCCCCCAGAAAATGTCATTAGAAGTCAAGGTTAGATAAATTGAAAAGGTATCATAGGAAGAGAACATATGCAGAAAAGAAAACCTGGCTTTGCTATCTCTTCCATTACTCCTGCTCAAAGTTGTCTCTTGGAATCCTGGCTAGCAAACGAAGTGATCCCTGACATTTTCGATCACAGGCACTGCATTGCTGATGCACATCAGCAGAAAGTAATGTCTACTGCTCACACGTCGGCAGAGAAGAAGAAGGCGTAGAGCTCTGATAGAGTTCCTCTTCTGTATATTTACATTTATAGTATCTCAGACAATCTTCAATTAGTCAATTAAGTAACACATCTTTGCAGATGGTCATTGGCAGATGCTTGTTCTACACTAGGGATGCTGTTTTGCACAGGAAGACATACCCCTCTGATTACCATCTGAGTTTCTGCCAGCTCCCAAATGTGAGGTGAAAAACTAGTCAAGTGTTTGGCACTTACAACCCTTTGTACCATAACATCTTTCTTCCTGAATATTTCTACATATGCTGGGTTATAAGGTCACAAAAGATCTATATCCCTAGATGTAAGTTAAGAATCAAAGACAGAAATAAGAATAAAATTTTAGAGTATCTTATGCTACTCCAAGTTTATTTGCAAAGATGAAACTCTTAAGCGATCTTGTTTCAAGAAAGCAGAATTACTAAAAGTGGACTCTTATCAGGTACTATGGCACAAAGTCGATATAATTAAGGAGGTGTTCCAGACACTCACAAAGAATCTATGAGGCAAAACACAAGGCACATCTTTAGGCTAGGTGGTAGGTGTGGCATCATTGACCCATATATAGAGATCTGTGACCTGTTACTCTAAGTATGCCATATACTCCACAAGCCCAAAAAGACTATGTGATACTAAATTAGAAAATGGAAAAAGCTCCTTACATGCCTTTCTTCTTCTGTTCACAATGTAGTCATGTAAGGAATAATTTATGGGTACGGTGTCACAAAGTGGTGTACTAAGTCAGTCCACCCCTTGATTAAGATTACTGTGATATGACACAATTACCATACAAGTGATGGAAACTAGAAGATTGCCAAGCATAATTTTCCAAATCACTGCTGCAGAAGACCAGGATACATTTTTATGAAAACAAAATGACTAGTGATCTTCAATTTTGACTACAAAGTATATCAGGCTGACCCTCAGTAAAAAGTGCTTTCTGAAGTTTCAAGAGGATGAGCCTCTATCCCAAACCTTGGTTGAAAAGGTTATCGCGATGCCTGCTCCTTCCTTCATCTCATTTCAATTGCATAACAAGCTAAATGTGAGGATTCATTTTTGTTGCTAAATGCTAACAGATGATCAACTTAATGCAGCAAATAAAAACCTGCTTCCTGATTATTTTGCATGTTTTTTAAGTTATTATGAAACAGTAAAAGGATGTTAAAGGTTTGCTCATTTGTTAGCTACATTTTTTTTATCTTTGTTATAATGTTCTTAAAGTAAAGCTCTGCATGCTGAGAATGATTTCTTATTTTCAAAGTAAATGGGCTTCCCTTGGTGGCAAGAAGGTAAAATGGATATTATTTTTTCACTTATCAGATTAGACTTTCTCCATTGGGAGGAACCATCTAACAGAAGTATTATCCTCTAGCGCTCAGCTTGAAATGAATAGCCTCTCAAGTAAGGTTGGACTTGGAGAGAGAAAGGGGCAGGGCAGAAGAGGTAGGGAAAAATAGGGATTACTAAACAAGTATAGGAATAGTTTCCTTGGCACAAAAGTGCTTCATCATGGAAAGCAGCAATTTCCTTTAAGCACAGTCTCATTTGAAGATGCAAACCTGGTGAATTATTTGCGTAATAAAGAGTACATATGACAGCATTGTGTCCACAGAAGAGAGAAGGTCCTTCTCCAAGGTGCTGAATTCAACCATAGAATTAAAACATTGCCCCCTAGTGTGACTGATACTAAAGTCTTGTGCTGCTTGACATGCTAGAAAGCATATTATTGGTGTCTGGTTTGATATGCAGACTGAATGTGAAACAAGTTAGAGAAATTCCTAATGACTTTTAAGAATTCATCTTAGGAATTTGGCCCCAGTTTCCTTTATCTGTTCCTGGATTCAGGAAAAGTAGCATATGACAATTTAACCACAGACCATCAAGCAGAGATCTGACAGTTCTCATTTGATTGAGACCCCATCTACAAAGGACATATTGACATGTCTTTCAAGACAACTTGAACTAAGGCCATAATTTATAGCCTCTTTCAGTTATAAACTGAAACGCCTTCAGTAAACTGTCTATCCACAAATGACTGTGTTAAAAATTACATCGGAATGTCTTAAAATCTACTTTAAGATGAGACTTATTAACAGAAACAGTTGAAGATTCATGCCTTGATTGTCCTTTAATAAAGTTTCATTATTTCTTTATATTTATGGGGACAATAGCTACAGTAAGGGCTGACAGCTTGGAAGTTTTAGCAAACTACTGCTCAATTCCTAAGGAAATTGAGGACCTCAGAGTCCTTTCCCTCGTCTGAGTGAATTATGAATTGGCTGACCTACACCAGTACAGCCTTCAACTTAAAAAAAAAATTAAAAGGCAGGAGGACTTGGCAATAAATCAGCCATCCCCTGAGGACATAGGACAGATGAAACTCACTGACTTCTTTGAGTTCTCCCACTGTGACAACTAGGACAAGGGAGCTAAAAAGAACAAAGGCTATATGAGGTAACAAAAATGTCTGCTCTGAATTTTATGCTGTCATACCACAAAACAAAACAGGGACTTGAGTGTGATCTGGTGTGATTTTTGTCATCTCAAAGGTTTTGTGTTGTTAGGCAAGCCCCACAGAGCAATTGTTTTTAACCAGTGTTGTGTATCACAGTCACCTCCGGATTTTTTAAAAAGCTGTATCCTGCCCCCATATCACTAAAGGGTCGGTGGTTCTGAAAGTGAACCTGAGTAAAAGTCCAGAGCTTCTTAGAGGGTCTGGAGGCAATTCAGTGATTAAGAAATATTGTATAGAGTCTAATTTCTAGTAGGACAGCATTACTCAAACTTTAATGTGCTTTTGAATCATTTCACTCCCACCCCAGCTAAGGGTCTTTTTTTAAAAAAAAGCATAATCTGACTCAGTAGATGTGGGATGGGGCTAAGTGGTCTATGTTCCTAATAGGCTCCCTGGTGTTTTCATTCTGCTAATGTGGGGACCTCACTCTAAATGACAAGTCAGTTGGCTTTCTACTGCAACTTCAGAACTGCCTTCAGGTAAACGGGCATAAAGTAAATGATCTGAGAGTCTCATGCTGGTTCGTGTGTGGTTAATGAATCAGCCACCACAAAATCACCTGGGTTCTTATTAAAATTAAGATCCTAGGACCTCATTGTAAACATACCCAGTCAGAACCAGCTAAACAAGATCCCTGGATAATGCTTTTACATACACTAAAATTTTAAGAACCACTAAAAGTTAGAGAATCATCGGTGGTGAATAATTAATTATAAGCCTCATATCATTCGATGGCAAATTGCACATTTAAACTTGCTACTAATTCAATACATTTTGAGTCTTCTCTATTTTCTGGTTAAAATTGTGGAATGTAAGAGTATGGAAATAATATAATCACCTTGAAGCATAACTTTAAAAAATTTAACACAAACAAAACATCAACTATCATTAACCTTGGTTATCTCTACATTGACTATGCCCTCACCCATGAGAATGTACCCAGATTTATCATACCTAGGGTCACCTATAGACATTCTAGTCTATTTTCTCAGCTGCTTTTCCTTACCACCTGCTTACTCACACCTGTGTCTTACCTGCAGACTCAGTGCTTTCTCTAACCCTGCCAAAGAAAAATCACTTTTAATTTCACACAGAAAATATTGTTCTGTGACTGATAATCCAAACTCCAAATCCCTGTGTATTTTTTTCTGACAATGCAATATGAATTCACAAAATGGAAGAATCACGATGCTTTTCTTTTTCAAAATACAAATGACTTTTCCACTTTCCTACCTATGGAAAAATAAAGAAATTATATTTGTACAAAATATTGACTACATGCCACATTTTAAATTAAGGATGTAGCCAGGCATTACAAAACATGGGCTAGAAAAATGATTCATTGGATTGGATAACTCAGGTCTTAAAATATCTTCTTCCCCCATATAAAATCCTGAATTCTTTTACAGTCATATTTACATGAAATTTTATTTTTGGCAATGTATTAAACTAAATATAAAATTCCTGCAGTACATTATTCAAAATGTCCTGTACATTTCTGGAATACTTTCCAGGTAATTGAATATCACACACTTGAAAATGTATTTTAGTATATCATTCCTCATAATTAAATTTGGAAAATGGTGATCCAGAGCATGTTCACCATGCATTCTACTTCCTTTTTCAGTCACATCTCCTCTGCTCAAATATCTTTTTAATAATATGAACAGAGATTTCTGGGATGAAGGAGCAAAAGTCATAACGCTGTGGACCCACTCTACCAGGAGAAGGAACCTCATGACGCTGAGCGTCCTGGGCTGCTGTAACAAATTGTCAAATTGGTAACTTAAAACAGCACAAATTCATCATCATAAATTTCTGGATTTAAGGAGTACAAAATGGATTTCATAAGCTAAAACCCAAGTGTTGGTAGTGCCTCATTCCTTCTGGAATAAATTAAATTAAAAAAATACACTATAAATCTTAGTCTTACAATGGGGACCCTCTAGATGCAGAAGAAGGTCTGATGGCATATCTCCAGCTCAAGCATTCAAGGTTTCTTTGGAAATATTTTATGAAGGACTATTTTTAGAAAAGGCTGCTCATCCCTTAATTCTTATTCAAGCATGGAAATCTCGTCCCTTAGCACAGCTGGGTCAAACTTAGAACTTTCAAACTGATCTTATTAAATGTTTAGGAGTTAAAACCATTAAAAACAAAGACTATGTAGATATCTATATAAATGATCTGACTTACTCTCTAAAGCTCATATTAGAGATTTGATCAATCCTAGATTCAGGTAATATTCAGGAGGCATGACCCAAACAATCATCACTCGTGTTTATGTCAGTGAACACTGTATTCTCAGAGACAGGAGCTTCTCTCGCAAGTAAAAGTTGTCCGGAAACAAGTAGATTAGAGTTGGTATTTTGGCTTCACCCACCACTTATCAATGGTCCTTCTATTTCTAACAACCAGGTTCAAGTTCTAGGCAGCAGACAGAAGAAAGGGAGCAAAGAGCTATCCCTCCTTTAAAAGCAGGTTTTCAGAAAACTCATACAATCCTTTAGCTTATGTCTTAGTGGCCAGAACTTAGCATATGCCTGCCATCTATTTATGAGGATGGCTGGGAAATCTAACTAATGGATGGCTGTGAGCACAGTCATTCCCATCACATGGGAGAGCCCTCCACTAGGGAAGGAGAGAATGAAGGTTGGTGAAGGCCACTGCAGTCTGAGCCACAGATCTGCTTCAGAGTCTATACATGTCTATAGGCAGCCCCAGTTCAAAAGAGCTGACTTTTAAAATATCCTGTATTGACAAGTGACCTTCTCTACTGTTTGAAAAGATATTGTGGAATTCAGTGCTTTGAAGAAATCTGTGAGGTAGAATGTGGAAAAAAGCAATGAAATGTGTAATGGAGTAAGGAAGACTGAGTGACACAGCTCCAAAGGATCCCTTCCTCCTCTTGGTACTCTCTGGAAATACATACAGCATAGCTTGACTGCTTCACAGTGGTGCTAACCTAGGAATTCACTTATTAGCACATCTGTGCAAAATCCATCTCTGATATGACCTATTTTGCTTTTTTCCCCATTTTAGAGTACTTAAAATTCAAATATTAAGAATTAAAGCATGCTCTTTTAAAAATATTAATAGCTATCGAATGGGTATAAGTCATCAGTCATTCACGAATGTGAACTAGTTTGATTATATTAATTTCTAACAGATGACAAAAATCAGCTGCTTTGTGCAAAGGAGACGCTATTTGGGGACCAGGGAAGGTCAGTAAATCATTCTAGAAGACCAAACTTTTGTTCCGCTCCTCATTCTAAAAGGTAGGAAGACATAGCCTGGGTCTTAAGAGGCCAGAAGAGAAGGGTTATGAGGGGATAGGAAGAAGTACATGGATAAAGGTAGATTGATGGGAATTTTAAAGTTAACATGCCTGAAATCATCAGGATACCAATAACAGGTAAGAAAAAGTACTCTTCTCTCTTCAGCACATATTTTTCTTTGTCACCAGGACAGATACAGTATTAGCACTAAGCACTATGCAAGACAAACAGATTAGAATCACAAGCAGGAAGGGTAGCTTGGAGATGAGCTAACATGTATGTTGGTGTAGGCAGCTGACTTGATAAAAAATGAATAGAGTTCCAAATCACTCAAACGGAAAAAAATTGCTTCATAGTGTGTACCTACATCAGGGATTGCCTATATTCAGGAGATTTCTAAAATTCTATATCATTGCTGCTGCTGTTATCGTCATTGTCACTGTTGCTGGGAAGCTCTGTAATAAACGTAGTCATCTACAGGAAAACAAATGTGAAATAGAAAAAGAGGAAAGTAGAGCTGATCAGAACTCTGGAAGTTTAACCTCTAGTCCTCACCTGTGGCTGCTAAACACAGGATGGATCTTGAAAACTAGAGTTCTGGACCAAGAAGGAACAGTGTCTCAAAAATAATATGAACTAATATGTCCTTTATAAGAACCATGAATAGTGCCCTCCCTTTTGCAATGTCTGCACACCCTATTGTATGCTGATCAAAGGCATGGTTACTGCTGCTGACCATGCTCACTTAATGGCTGACTAATGTATAGACTGTAGAGAATATTACAGTTTTAGAAAACACTGATGAACACGAGTTTTGTACAAATACATCAATTCCATGAAAAAAAGAGTACAGGCATTACTGTATTTTGCCATTACAATGCACATTCACGTGTTTAGCCCAAACTTTTAGGAGAATCTCTCTTTTCAATTTTTTTAATTAAAAGTTTTATTTGTTTATAGTTATTTGTTTTCTGTATTATCAAATAATTTAAGCATTTATTTTTAACATATTATGGTACAAGAAATTTTATGTAGCAAATAATGACAAAACACAAGAACAGATATGAGATACAAGAGACTTCTTAATGTGGCCTCCACAGTCTGATGACTCTATGTGGGAGGAGGGCCAGAGTGTCTCTGGGCAGTTCTGTATCATGCGCCTTAGCATATTTAATAACCGTTAGCCTAAAACTTGCCAAGTCTGCGTTTTTGAAAAATATCAGCTAGATTGCTAGTTCCTGCCTAAAATGTATGATGAGAAATGCTGCACCATTACTCCATCATACTAAACTCAGCATCACCTATCCTCTCAGAAGAGTTACTCTGTAGAGAACAGTACCTCAGTCTTTATTGTATTTTGTTGAATTGTTGGCCAAAATTGCTTTTGTTGCAAGTTCATTGTAAATTAAACAAAACCGATTATCATATTCCAGGGTATCATTTTGCATGTGGATATCGTTATTGATTTCTAGAGTTACACTTTTAAGTCATAAACATAAATAAAAGAACTAAAAACAATGCATAGATACAGAATTAGTACTATCCATGTATAAGGCTCATCCTTAATTTTCCCTCATAAATTTGGACCAAAAAGTATGCATTATACATGACAAAATATGATATTGTGTTTGTTTTATTGATAAGGAAATGAGAGTTCAAATATTTTAAGTCATCTTGAAAAGTGAAATTGCCGGAAAGTTTTGGCGGTAGAGCCAGAATTTCTATCTTCAGATTTCTAAACTCTGGCTGCACTTCATAATCACCCAAGAAACTTTAAAAAAAAGAAAAAGAAAAGAAATATTGACGATTTGGGGAAAATGGTGGTGAGATACTCAATCTTCAAATAGCCTAATGACCTTCTCCCTTCTAACCAAATCAGAGTACATCTAAAGAGCTAAAGATAACAGCTAGGCAAAATCCTAAAATATGAGCAAGAAAGCGAGGAACACCAGAGGAACAAACATACTCACATGTTATCCACATGTGTATGGAAGGAAGAGTCAGAAGACTTGGGAAACCAAAAAATTTCAGAGTGCTGAATCACTCTCTAAAAAGTGTGATGCCAATCTGAGAATGATGCAGAAACTGGGAGAAGTTTTACTGACATCATAATGAATGTAGGGGGTGGAGACCATGTGCCACGTGTTACTGGAGTCCTGTGAATTTCAAAATGCAAAATAAGCTCCCACACAAGACAAAACCTTACCCTGAGGAAAACACCTATTAAGGAGGACAGGCACAACTGAGAAAAGGAAAAGGAAATCTGGATGAAAGTGAGGGACAGGTATAGAAGATTCAGATTTCAGAAACCATCTGCTTTCACTTTAATCATTTTTCTGAAAGCAACAAAAAGATAGTTCTACTGCCCTAAATTCAGAAAGTCATCCTGGATCACTAACCCTCTCTAAATTATCGGGAAACATAGTTTTTAAACATAAGAAAAGAGGAGGGGTGTGTTTAAATTCCATATAACTTTCTTTATAAAAAAAAAAAAATCATAAGGAATGGAATATAATAACACTTCTCCAGAAATATATGCCCACAAAACTCTCCACTGATGTTTCAGAAAAACTGAATATACTTACAAGTGATAGATAATCAAAGAGATGCATAACATAGAACTAGAAACACACACAAGAGGTGTTAATGGAAAAACAAAATCTTTGAAAGGATAGGGGACAAAACTCAGGAGAGAACAAAAATAGAAGAAAAATTCATTTTGGAAATGATGACTAAACTTAAAACTCAAAAGCAAATGGGCACAATGGATAAAGCCTTAAGAGAAATAGAAAGTGGGAAGCTTTAGAATAGTTTTAGAATAGAAGGAGGAGAGTTTTAAAATTAAAAAATGCAGAAAAAAGATAAAAGATATTCAAGAAAGAGATGGCTCTAGAGGATAAGCAAAGATCTGAAATGCTATTATAGGAGTCCCGGGAGAAAACCACCACAATGGAAGGGAACAATTACTAAAGAAAATCAAGAAAACTTTCCTGAAGTTTATTAAAAAATAAATAAAAAGACTTGAAGCCTCTATTAAAAGGGTATACCACATCTATGGGAAAAATCATAGGGCAGCCACAATGTATTCTAGTAAAATAATTGGACTTTAAAGAAAAAAGAGCCCTATAGGTATCAAGCATGACCCCTCCCAAAGTCACTTGTAAGAAAAAGAAAGGTTGTCATCAGACACTTGGACTTTATGTCAGAAGAAAATGAAGCAACACATGTAAAACACTTATCGAAAAGAAAATGTGAACTACTGTGTATTATCAAGACAAACATAACTTCAAGTTAAAAGGGCATAGCTGTTATTAACCTGCCAAAACGAAGAAAACAACAGCTACAAAAACTCTCAAAAAGGGAAAAAAAATAGAAAATACAGAATATTGCTTGTACGCCAAGAAAACTTTGGACATCCAAAATGACCAGAGAAACACTGATTTAAGATATGGTAGTGAATAGTACATGGATATGTATATAGATATAAGTGCTATATTTAAATATCATCTGTAGAATTAAAAAAGTATTATGGAAAGAGTATGATGTGTAAAAGTTACAATTT
>RJWH01011573.1:0-11656 GCA_004363575.1 Solenodon paradoxus | reverse complement strand
AAAAGTAAATCCTCCAGGAGGGCGTATTCAGATCAGCATTTTGACTCCTTTCTGTTGGGTCTCCTATTGAGCTCGAATTCTCCCTGATGTAACGGAAACAAAGTTCCCACGAACACAGTGGCCGTGTCTAGGGTCAAAATATTATAGAAATACCTAACAATCCTTGCAATCCAGCACGCACCCAGCAGAATGGTGGGTGGTGTCACTCATCCCTGACATGCCAGCCGGCCCACAAACACCAGCTGTCAGACCCGTGACTGGTGAAGCCCTGAGGACTCATGGACTTGGGACAGTTCCATGCCCCTCGGGATGGTCGTGGACTGGGTTGAGGGTCTATCTGTTCTCACTCCCTGCTTTTTTTCAGTGCTTCTGTTTTGTTTCCTTTTAAAACTGCAACATTCACATTATCTTTTTTACATGGCTCCCCTTTTCGTTTTTTATTATGAAAATATCAATGGAATTTACTATGAACTTTCAGATTGGAGGAAACTTTTCAAATTTAGCAGAGATCTTCTCTCCCTCTCACCCAGATTCCGCTATGATTACCATCTCTATTTGCATGGAATCTTTATTGCAATTAGAGAGCTAATATTGATGCGCTCTTTAGTATTACCTCAGATCCGCACTTTATTCATGTAAACACAGACACAATGCGGCATCTGCTCTGAGATGTGACAGAAGTCAAAATTAACGACATATACAGTAACGTTGCCAAAGGAGCCTCCTGTCCTGCCAATGAGTGTCGAGGACAGAGGACTAGATGGATATCTGACCATATGTCTGTACAGCAGGACCCTAAGGTCTATAGGAGGCATTCTTTAGAGAAACAAGAACTCGGGTCTTTGGCATTTCTCACGCATGGTGCCTGATTATGAACATACCCACCTTATCTTTAACTAAGAATGTTAGAAATTAACCCCATGTCTCTCTTGATGCTTTCCCTTTGATCTAGAATAATTAACATCCTCTTTCACAGCCTGTCCTCTGTAGGCAGAGCTCTGAAGTCAGTTCTCAAGGTCAGAGGGTGCAGCATGTAGACATGTAGACTTCTTTCCCCTGGTTGAACCTCCACGTTGAATCCTTACATTGAAGGTTAGTATTTATGCCTCCTTTCCATACTGCCCTCTGGAAGAAAGTCACTGTGTGTGGCCCACTTCAGGGGCAGTGTCACGCTCTACTTTCTTTAAGTGAGAATATCTGCATAAACGGGAATTTTCTCCATAGGTTTGTCTATTATCTCTCATTTATGTTTTTAATAAATCTATTTTGTCAGTATGGACTCATGGAAATTTCTGTACACATATTGAGTTAAAATTCAATATAAGTATACATTCATTTGTTCAAATGTCTCTTCCTACTAACCACCTTTGTACATAACTTTGGCATACCTCTGGAAATGCTTTTTTAAAGGCTGGCTTGACTTTCACACACTACAGGATGCTTTGGGCTTGCCTGCAGTGTCCCTGCTATAATTTTAGAATCAGCAATTTCTCCCCTCTTTCTTTTACTGTATTGTATAAGAAACAGATATGTTTATATTCTCAAATTAAAGGTGATACATCATGGCAAATCACGAGTATCACAATAAGGGTCCCCTCACATTTTCTCTGGAATGATAAGCATACAGTTGTTCACAGTGAAACTCTTCATTATATAAAATGTAACTATTCGCCAAAATGGTGCTACACGAATCTTGACGGCATTATGGTATTCATGAAAACTCTCAAACTGGCTGGAAATGAAGACTGAATACCAGGTCACTTTATGTTGTGAGGTGTGACACTACACACACACACACACACACACACACACACACACACACACACACCCGCTGCAAATGCTGAGATTTTTATTTCGTTTCCATCACTTAAGAAAATCTCTGTCAAACCACTAGGTGACCAATAAACTAATGAAAAAATATCCACACATGACAAAGAATAAAGCCATAAAATTTAGTTTAGAAAAGACACTGAACCCAAAATCTACAAAAGTTGCTTCTTTTACAAGATATACCATGTTGACAAACCTTTTGAAAGGCTCACTCATAAGTGAGCCAACTCTGGCCGGCACAGTCCACGTACATCCCTAGGACTCGGGTTTGCAGTCTGAGACCTGGGGGAATAACCAAGATAAACAACTAAGCAAAAAACAAACAAAAATAACCTCTTCCTCCTTTCTCTTCCTGACTGCCTACGCGCCTTCATTCCTCCCCGTGTGTCTTCTTAAAAAAAATAAAGAAGACTCAATTGCTAAAATAAAAAGTGAAACCATGGGAATATATTACACATTTATAAAACTAAAAATGTTGTGGTTTTTAAAGGTATTATGAACAAGTATACTCCAAAAAACTATATAACCTAAATAAAATAGATACATTTCTAGAAATATGAACAACCAAAACAGACTCAAGAAAAAATGGAAAATTCCAATGACCTGACATGAGATCGCAACAGTGATCAAAAATCTCACGAGATAAAATATCCCAGACCAGTTGATTTAACTGGTGAAGTCTATCAAAACTGCAAAGAACTTTGTGAAATCCTTATCAATTCCTTCCCAAAATATATGAGAAAGCCTTTTTCCTCTCATTCTAAAAGCACATTACCCAGAGATTAAGTAAAAGAAAGATTTCAAAAGAAAAACAAACTATACACCTAATTCATGATTGCAAACATTGAACACATTGGAAATCCTCCTTGACATTAAAGGCCATTCATCAAAAATCCACACAACATATTCAATGGCCAAAGACTGGAATTTTTCACTAAAATAAGAAATAAACTAAGAATTCCTACTTTTGCCACTTTTATTTATCATTGTACTGGAAGTCTCATTTATAACTGATAAAATTCTAAACTATTTAAAAGCTAATAACAGTATTAAGTCGTGGGTCTAAGTTTTTCAAATTATTCTAATTCGCTCTCTTGTGGGTTATTAAAGAGGTTTTTAAAACACTATCCTTAAATCATATAACCAAGAATTAGCCAACATATTTTGCTATTACAAGTTACAATTAATTCTAAATTCTAGCTTGATAGAATTTAAAAATTTGCACAATTAAAAAGAAAAAAAGAGCCTAAATTTATTCAGCTTCATTCTTGTTATTGAAATGTAACTGTTTGGTCAAAAAGCGTCAATCTAAGACAGACCAGACAGCAGGGTTTGGTCATTGTAGACAATGCCAATCCGTCAAGAGAAAAGCTGTTATCATTCCTTCAGCTCCAAAGGATACTCTCACCGGGTATAGTATCCTAGGTTGAAAATCCATTTATTTCAGTCTTTTGAATATGTCATACTTTTCCCTCCTGGCTGGTGGAGTTTCAGTTGAGAAATCTACTGGCAATTGTATGGGAATTCCTTTGTCAGGGACTCATTTTTCTCTGGATGCTTTTAACATTCTCATTCCTGTAGTTTTTGCATTTTAATGACAATGCATCTGGGTGTAGGTCTGCTTGGGTTTCTTTTATCAGGGACTCTTTGAGCTTGCTGGGTCTGGAGGCTTGCTTCACTCTTCAGGTTAGGGAAGTTCTCAGGTACTTTTTCTTCAAATTCAGTTTCTGTCCCTTTTTCTCCCTCTTCTCCTTCTGGGACACTTATAATTTGATTGCTGTTTCTTTTGATGTTACCACATACATCTGGAATGCTGTTATCATTTCTTTGCATTCTTTTATCTCTTTGCTGGATGACTTGAGTGAATTCCACTGCCCTACCTTCTAGCTCACGAAATGTATTGGAGGCTTCATCCATCCTGCTCTTGAGTGCCTTCCAGTGAATTCTATAGGCCAGCTATTATGTTTATTTCTTTGACATCTGTTGAGAACTGCTTCTTTTCCTCTCTTTTAAGTTGCTCTCTTTTTCTTTCTCTATTTTTTCTTAATTTCCATGAGTATGTTCATCACCGTTGCCCTCAATTCATCCTCGGATCATTTGTAGATGTCTTTTATAATCAGATTTTCCCCTGGGTTTTCATTGAATCTATTGTTTCGCGTACATTTGTGTCTTTGCTCTGTTTGGCATTCTGTTTGTTCTGTGGATTAGATTTTCCTACAGTGATGGCCTTGTGAAGGGTACTGAATGGCATCAAGCAACCTGGATATTGATAAGGACACTGGTATTTCTTGAGATTTGTGGCTTCACCCATATGTGCTCTGGCAGCTACTGGAGAGAAAGGAAGAGAAGGCCCATTTGAGGACCAGGGCCTGCAGCTCCTGGATCCAGGTCTAGGGGAGCCATTGGCCACTTCCTGTTGATTGCCTCCCAACACCTACAGGGACAGAATGGGAGCCCAGCAGGTGAGACCCTTCTCCTGGGTCCCAGGGAAGGGGAGGCACAGGGTCCAGGCACGGGTAAGACACAGGGGTAGTTCCTCGTGTTCACCAGAGATCTCTCAACCTGGACCAGGACCCATGGATCATCTCCTCGCAACCCACTGGATAAGGAGCTTTTGTCTGTCCAGTCCCGTCTCCAAAGTCCATGAAGTCGTAGGTGTGGTGTTTCCTCTGAACAAAGCATTCATTCAGGAAGAGTGGACACCATTCTCACCATGTTTTCCTCCTTGTTCTCCTCCATGTAGCATTTCTTTCTAGGGATCTCTCTAACATTGGTTCATGAGCATATCTGGGCAGCATTCGAACCTGCATTGAAGTATTTGTCACATTCTCTAGAAAAGGAGGAAAGAGATAAGGCTGTCCTTCCATCCTTCCTTTCTTCCTTCCTTCTTCCCTTTCCCCCCTCCCTCCCTTCCCTCCTGTCATTCCTCCTTTCCCTCCTTCCTTCCTTCCTCCCTCCACCACTATTTCCTTCATCTTTTTATTCTTATATTGTGGGCTAAACCTCTTTCAGCCAACTCCTAAATATCAAGTCAGTTCACTTCTACATGTCTGATTGTGCAACTTCTGGAAACTAAGGACTTTTAAAAACAACCTTATCAATCAAAGAGATCAACAGTCCGGGCTCAAATAATACCCATTCAGTAAGGAGATTTTCAAAGTTGCCCCACCTGTCTGGCATAAATGGATTCATATTTACTTCATACTTTGTAATTATTCATGTCTCTTAGTTCTCTCTCTTCTTATGTAGTGGATGAGTACAGAAATCATAACCTTACTGATAGAAGACCCTACCAGTGGAGAACTGATAAATAAACCTGAATCTGCCTGCCAATTGAAAGTGCATTCAAAGCTCAAGCCTCCTGCAAATATCCAAGAAAAACTTTTGGAGACCAGGTCATTCCACAGGTCAAGGAAATCTTCACCAGGATCTTATTGCTCCTCTTCCAAAGCATGAAGAGAAAATGGACTCTTCTTCAATGCAGTCTCCAGATGACAAATGCTTTATTCAGTAACCACTTGAGGGGTCCCAGTAAAATATTCCCAATCCTAATTGAATCATGCAGCAGAAAATATCCTTTCTTTATAGTATTTATAGCACAGCACTGAATTAAATAATAAACCACCTATGCTCAATAAATAAAAGTAAGAGATCATCTTAGAAGAAAAAAGATTTCAAGTGAAAATCCCTACATGTAAGGTGCTGTAGAACAAACATCTAAATATGTCAGTGCCCGTATTGGCCAGGACCATCACATCCTGATTCAGAGAGGACCAGAGGCAGGAATGTGGGACCAGAAAACCGAGCTACTCTCTGTACAACCAAGAGGACCTAGAGAGACTGTCACAGTACATAGTCCCCCACCACCACCTCCTTGAGGACTTGCAGGTCAGAGCGTGGTCTGGGGACATAGTCTCTGGTCAGATGGGACAGGTACATTCATTCTGACTCACCTTGAAGACCAGAGGGGGAACTGTGGGAGGCCAGTCCCAGATGACCCCCAATAACAGGCCTCAGGCACACGAGACAGGCAGTCAGGGTGAATGCTCCCAAAACCCACATCCTTGGGGAATGAGCATCAGAAACTGCTCTGGGGACACAGCCTCAAGTCAGAAAGACGAGCCGATCCTTTCCTGATTCACGGTGAGGAACACAGGGAGGACTGTGGAACTCATAGACCCCACTCACCAATGATGACAGCAATTACACACCCAGGAAAGGCTGTCAAGGTGAGTTATCCCCTATCCCCAAACCCTGGCGGACTCAAGAAGTCACAGTCTGGTCTGAGCACACAATCTCAGGTGAGATGAAAGGACCCGTTGCTTTCTGATTCATGGTGAGGATCACAGGAAGGAAAAGGAGGAGCCAGAGACACGAATTCCCCCTGATGAAAGTCCTGAGGGACCCAGGAAGTGGTGTCAGGATAAGCTCTACCCCACTCCCAACCACTCAGAGGCTCTCAGGAGGAGGAGACTGGCCTGGGAACAGGGTCTCAGGTCATATGGGAGGGTCCATCCTTTCTGATTCCCTGTGTTCCCAGGGCCATCTTCTGAACCCATCTAGCCTGCCTCCTCGGGGTCCCCTCAGGGACAGTCTGAGGGACACCCAGGTCCTAGAGGGCAGGCCCAGGTCCATGGGGAATCCCGTGAGGACTGGAGGTGATGAGTGGATCCAGAACCCAGAAAAGAGGGGCCTTTGAGAGAGCTGCCCCTGTGTCCATCCTGGAGACCCCCTGGTGGTTGAGCGCGTTCGGTTTGGTCTGAATTCTTCATTCGGGTCTAGAGAGATGGGATGTGTACGGGAAAGGGTCTCAGGGTGACAGTCCTGCAGGGAGTCAGGGGAGGACTGAGGGAGGACAGAGTCATCCTGGGGTGGGAGTGAGCGTGTGCGATGGGGTCTGACTTCCACATCTGTGTCTAGAGAGACGGGATATGTATGGGACAGAGTCTCAGTGTGACAGTCCTGCGGGGAGTCAGGGAAGAACATGGGAACCCAGACAGAGTCATCCTGGGGTAGGGGTGAGAGGGCATGATAGTGTCCGATTTCTCAGGGTGACAGTCCTGCAGGGAGTCAGGGGAGGACAGTGGAAGGACAGAGGGTCCCAGACAGAGTTATCCTGGGGTGCAGGTGAACGCATGCAATGGTGTCTGACTTCCACATTCGGGTCCACAGAGTTGGGATTTTTATGATCAAGGTCTAAATTTATGAGAGGGATGGAAAAGGCCTGTCAAAATTCGAGTGAAGTGTGAGTGCACCCCAATCTCCTTAACTCTGGGATCACAGGCATCTGGTCTGCCCCTCCAGAAGGACCTGAAAAATCTCAGCTGGCTCTCAGTGGCCCCTTCTCATTCTGGGTGGTTGTCTCTGGAGAGATGGCCTTGCGCTGAGGTCTGACTCAGATCAGCTGAACGTAGATCCCAGACCCTGGCAGGTTCGAGTGAGGAACCATCATCTCCCCTCACAGGACCCTCAGTGCTCTGCACATCTGTGACATTTGGGCCCATCCCTTCCTTCCCTTTAGAGTCACTTGTGTGGTTCTTTTCTCAGAGTCTAGCCTGAGGGCAGCAGAGGATTTCCATGGGGAAGGCTGTCCCTGAGGAAGCAGTGACAACTCCCCAGTCCCAAACAGAGAATGTCCATCCAGCTCACACTCAGTTCAGAACCTCAAACTGTGTTGACTGTTCTCCCATGTAGTTTTCATTTCCTCCTTCAGCTTAATAGGTGACAGACCACCTGCGAGGACAGACCCTGTGACCATCCACACATGACTTAAAGAGAACCTTGTAAGTCTCCTTGGTCAGAACCACCAAAGCTGTGCTCCTCAGCTCAGGCCTCTCACTGTCCCCTCTCCCCAGGCCCTCGTTCCCCATTGCTTCATTCAGCTCACACAGCTGCTGATTCCCTGACAGGTGTCAGCAGATCTCTGGATCAGATGGATGAGCTGTACAAGTTCGGGGACGACCTTCAGAACCCAGGAGAGCCCCAGGGCCTGGGGGATGAGAAGCTGCCCCAGTCCAAGGAGAAGACCCCAAGCCTGTCCTCCTCCTCTGTTATGTGCACAGGTTCCCAGGGGAAGGGGGCTGCTGGTTCACCCAGTCCTCCCCAGAGCCTTCCGTTTCTCAGCCCCTCCCCCAGTGAAATGGATGCCCCTCCAGTGAGCTCATCTGAGGAGGGCAGCCCATGGCAGGAGGAGAGCTCACTGCAGGAGGATAGCTCACTGCGGGAGGGGAACCCATTGCAGGTGTGGAGCCCACTGCAGGAGGGGAGCTCTGGCAGCCAGGGGGAGGGCCTGCACAACTGGCAGGGGGCAGCAGAGGTGGAATCCTCCCTGCAAGATGTCTTGTAGGAGAAGCTGACTGACCTGCTGGAGTTTCTGCTCCTCAAGTATCACACGAAAGAGCTGACCACCCAGGAAGAGATGCTGAATACTGTCACCTCCTGCCACCGGACTCTGTTCCCTGTGATCTTCAATCTGGCCTGTGAGTGCATGCAGGTGATCTTTGGCATCGATGTGGAGGAAGCCGACTCCAGCAGCCATTCCTATGTCCTGGTCCCCACCCTGGGTCTCACCTACGATGGGATGCAGGATGATGAGCCGAGCTTGCCCAAGACCGGGCTGCTGGTTTTTGTCCTGGATGTGATTACACAAGATGGAGATTGCACTCCGAGGAAGAGCTCTGGGGAGTACTAAGAGCGATAGGGGTTCATCCTGGGAGGGAATACCCCATCTTTGGGGAGCCCGGGGAGCTCCTCCCCGACGTGTGGGTGCAGGAGCAGTACCTGGAGTACCGGCAGGTGCCCCTCAGCCGTCCTGCTCACTACAAGTTCCTGTGGGGCCCCAGGACCCACGACAAAACCAGTCGCATGAAGGTGCTGGAGCGTTTGCTCTTGGTCACTAGCCTGCATTACAGCTGCTTCACTGCCCTGTGTGCTGAGGATGTGGGTGATGAGGATGAGGGGTCACAGGGTTAGAGGTGCAGTGGACTCTTCAGGCCATCTTCAGCTAAGTCTCCTTCACAAGGTGACACCAGTCTTGATCTGAGTTCTGAGGGATCAGTCAACGTTCATTGGTGGAGGAGCAGGGTGAGGTCCAGGGTCTTTGGCTCCTTTTCTCTTGAGTTACTTTAGAACATTTTCAAGTGTTTTTCACTTTAGTAGACGTGCAGTTAGCGTCAGCATCTCAGTTTGTGGATGATGTTGCAGAAACATGTATTTGCGCACACTCAGCACAAGCTTGCGAGCTTTGCCGTTTTGTGAAAGAAACTGGGCAACCTTCCGTCTTGTGATTTTGAGCTACATTTCCTGGCCTTAGAAGAGAAATTTCCTTGGAAATGTAAAAGAATTGTGTAACAAATGGATAGAGTCAAGAATCAGGGAAATCAAAGTCAAAACAATTAATAGTGGACTTCATATCCCTTATGTCATTATGTGAAATTTGAATCTCTCTGCTCCCTTGGGCTTGCTTGGGTGATGAAAGGAAGTAGGAGAAATTAACCCACATGAGTGGTCCCCTGCTCTCCGGCTCCTTCTTCCTGTTCACTGAGCCCCTGCTCTTTGGAAGGCCTGTCCTACTGGTGGGGACACTAGGACGATCAGGATGCACCCCACCCATAGAATGATGGTGAGGGAACTGCAGTGACATAAGGAATGTGGACAGATGTCCCCTGAGACCTACAGAGCATGTGACACAGGGAGAGGGCGTGGCTTCCAGTTGATAGAACTCTAGTAGACATGTCTGAGGAGGCCATTGGGGCCTTTCGGAGACAGCAGGACTTTCTGTGGGGGTCCTTAATTGTCATTAAGTTGGTGGCGACAGGGGACAGACTCACAGAGGAGTTTCTTTGGTTATTATTTATGTATTTATTTATTCGTATATATACTTATTTTTAAAGGAAAGGTACAGGCAGAAATGACAGCAAGTAGGCAGGCAGGCAGGAAGAGAGAGTGGAAAGAAGGACATTATTTAGTTTAGTTAGTTGTTCATCTTGGTTTTTCTCTCCAACCCTTGGCCATGAACTGGGGTCTTTGGGATTTTTGTGGACTTCTCTCAACCGGAAGCAGTGGACCTAACCAATATTCCACCAGCACTTGGCCACAGTGTTTCTTAGGGGGAAACCCACATGACTGAAGCTGGCCTGAACATCTCTTACTGGATAGGGACACCTGGAGTCTGCTCCTGGGCAGCCCTGGAAGGTGTTCCCGGCTCTTGTCCAGTGCACGGGGCACAGTGAGGAGGGAGGTGGTTATGTCCACCACCGACAATGACTCCGATCAAGGAGGGTCTCCCCCCCTTGAGGTGAGGCCCACAGTCACTGGACAGGCAGCCTCCTCCATGGCTAAGAGGCCAGGACTCACTGCATTGAATGACAGTTGACTGAGGTGACCCTGAGTGTCACAGGCCTACGTTAGCAGGGCTAGATTTCCGTGGGGATGAAATCAGTGCAAAGTGTGGTTTAGATGCAGCAGAAGCCGCCGGAGAGGAAAGGAGACTGTTCAGTGGAAACTCAAGCTGTTAGTGGTCCTGGCTTGGAAGACCCCGCACTGCAGTGAGCAGTAAATCCTAGAGGAGGGCGTATTCAGATCAGCATTTTGACTCCTTTCTATTGGGTCTCCTATTGAGCTCAAATTCTCCCTCATGTAACGGAAAAAATGTTCCCAAGGACAGAGTAGCTGTGTCTGGGGTCAAAATATTCCAGAAATGCCTACCAGTCCTTGCAATCCAGCACGCACCCGGCAGTGTGGCGGGTGCTGTCACTCGTCCCCGACATGCCAGCCGGCCCACAAACACCGGCAGTCAGACCCGTCACTGGTGAAGCCCCAACGACTCCTGGACTTGGGGCGGTTCCGCGACCCTCCGGCTGGTCCAGGACTGGACTAATCTGAGGGCCTCACTCGTCTCCTGGCTCCAGCCAGCTGCCTCTCTTTGCTGTCTCACTCCTTTCCGTTCGCCCGACCTTGTAGGACGGACTGAAAGGAGACTGTCTCCGAAGCCCTCTGAGCTGACCTCAAGGAGGAATGCGACAATGGACAGCACCTCCCGTGGATTCTGTCTGTGGCTTTACTTTCCTGGGGTCCTCCTGCCTGTCCCAGGGCCTCCTTAGAGCTGTCTCTTCCCAGTGCCAGACCGCTCCTGAATTCTGTCATCCTTCCCGGGGCCTCCTTCTGGAGCCCTCCATTTGACTGTGCACCTGTTTGCTGGCCCGCTGGTCACTGCCGTGTCCCCCGTTGCAGTCCAGATCCCTGTCTCTCCCCCGCCGCAGAGCATGTCCGGTTTGGACATGTCCCAGTGGCCTCACGGACTCAACCTGGGAACTCTGTGTTCATTTGCAACGTGTCTTTTGCCCTAAAAAGTCACTTTGGTTAGTGACATGTAGACAGCTGGTCATCTGTCCCAGATTGAGATCAGTCTGATTAACCCCAACCTGCTCATCCCCTGTGTCCTGTCCATGGATGTCCCCACAGGACATCGCTGCTTTCTCTTGTGTCTGAGGACTGCCGGTCAATGGTCAGCGGCTCCACCCGGTGGCCGGAAGCAGGGACACCCAGGCTCAGGTCACCGAGACAGGAGATGGCAGTGTCCTGAGGTGAAGAGGCCCTGGTGACAATGGCACAGTACCAAGGGTTCAGAGGTCAGGGCAGCGCATCCTGCAGATGAGCGTCCTTGGAGAATGTTAGGTGGCCCGATTTCAAGCGTTTTCCCCAGGGGTGGGCCTGAGAAAGTGGCAGATGCCCTGCTGCACGAATGTCGCAGGAGAGAGGAGGATGGTGTCTATAAATACACAGGCTACTTCTGCTGAGCCCGAAGTAGCCCCGTGACGGGGGACAC
>RJWH01011572.1:0-11662 GCA_004363575.1 Solenodon paradoxus | reverse complement strand
TGTGTGTGTGTGTCTGTGTGTGTCTCTGTGTGTGCAGCACCCCTGTTGGGGAAAACTGCACCCGGGTCAGGCAATTTGGAGCTAGTCTGTTGGGTGTGTGTTTGCTCAAGTTTTAGCAAAGTGACTGACGCCAGGACGGAATTTCAACCCGGACTGGACTCGGGGACACCCCCAGTCAAACCGGGGCGGATGTGCGGTCACCTGGTTCGGAGGCTTTGTCACTCCGGCCGGAGTGGTTTTCACGCTGCAGGAGCACAAGGCCGTTGGCGGTGGGCGGAGGGTCCCGGGAGGGCAAGGACGGGAGACCCTGGCGCTGTCATTTTGTTCGGCGACGGGGAAGCAGAGCAGTAAGGTGGGGCCCGGTGTCGCGACACTCCCTCCGTGGACGGCATTTTATTTTAACGCTTCGTGACAAAAATGACGTTTATTTAGGACATGACCTCATGGGAGGCGGACCTTTAAAGGCTCGTACACAGTTACAAGCTTCGTTCGCAAGCGGAGCGCTTGCACTCTGGCTGCCCCCGAGCCACCCGAGCAGAGCAGGCCCGACGCGCCCGTGGGCTTCATTCCCCAGCGAGGTCCACGTCCCCGCTTGCGGTCAGCCTGGCGCCCCTCTCCTTGCTTGTCCACAGCCGCAGCCAGGACACCCAACTCCGGGTCACACCCCTCACGTCCCTCTTGGCGGCGATGGTTTCTGACGGCCCCCGCACACAGGCGGCCCGGCAGTGATGAGGGCCGTGCTGCTCAGTGACTTGCTTGGACCGTGTCTCCTAAGACGGGCCACGGATAGCTGGGAGGACGACCCCAGCGAAGATGAAGCGCCTCGTGCCCCATCACGCTGAGCGCAGGCCTGTGGTCATGGATACCGGCCTCGGTCACCCGGCTGAGGCGGCGTCTGTCAGTCCCCGACGCGGACTTGGTGTGTGTCCCCCATTCTGTGGCTTCAGGGGGGCCGTCACGCCAGCCCACACCTGCGGCGCTCGCCTTCGGCGTCAGCCTTTCGGGCAGAGCCCTGCGGAGTGTCTGAAGTGCTTCTGCGGGAAGGTCATTCTCCTCCTACGTCTGGTAGCTTATTCGTTACTGATGGGCCAGGAAGCAGGTCCCTGGACCGAGACACAGTCCAGTGCTGCTTCGGTTTGTTGCTTTGTCATTCAGGTTGCTCCGCTTCGGCAGACTTGTGAGCGCGCATCGCGCCTCCTGGACTGGACAGAAGGTGTTAAAATGACGACAGGCTACCCGATTTGCTTCCTGTAACGGGAACGCAGCTCCGCTTGGTCTGCTGTCAGGACGATCCGGGGCTTCTTGTCTCCACGGCGTCATGTGCTCCGGACGGCTGTGTTTTGTCTTGAAGGAGTCGGCTGATGTCTCCGTGTGCGGGGCGCTGGTGCCCTGCTTGGTGACCGCGTGCCGGGTATTGATGTTCCCGATGTGATCGCTGTCAGCTCTGCCACATCGTCGTTGTTGGACGCGCGGTGTTTTCCTCCAGGCGGCTTAGCCGCAGACGCTGTGTGCACGGCCCCTTGTTCCAGCGCTTTGGTGGATGTGCAAGTGACATTTCTGGGACTGCTGTACACTTTCCAAACCAGGATCAGGTCCAGAATCCCCCCAGCACTTCCTTTGAGCATTTACCTTTCTGTTCTTCCTTTCAAAAAAGCTGCACAATAAAAAGGCAAAGTCACTGTGGAGGTCGGAAATGGCTTGTCATGTCCTTTTCGTAAAAGGGTCCTGTGGCCTTTAGCATGCCGGCTGTGTGAAGCCCCGACGGACGGCGCATCGTTACCACACGGTCACTGACGGACACCGCATAGGACTTACTTGTCGCCGGTCTGGCAGCTCTGCTCCACGCGCTCCCCGCCCCCGTCCCCAGCACAGGACCCCGTCCCGTTCTTGGCCCACGGACATGCGGTCACCCTAGGCCACAGGGAACGGCGGGGTGAGGCTGGCAGGGGGTGGCGTTTGGAAACGTCACGTGCCACCTAAGAACTGAGGTTCAGCCTTGCAGGGCACACGGAAGCCTTCTTCCCCTGGAGGCACAGAAGACAGTCGTGTGTATTTGAGGACGTCGGTGGGCATGGGGGAGCTGCCAGGGGAGAGCGTCCAGTTTGGAGGAAGAAGCTTGGGTAACGGAGGCGACGAGCCCAAGTCCCTTTCCTCGGCACGTGCATTTCAGAGGCCTCCTGACCCCAGTCTCTGCTCCGGCGCCGAGCTTCCAGGGCCTTCTCTAGCAGCCGCCTGCTCCTCGTCAGGCCCCGGAGCTGCTCTCGTCACACTGTGTGCCCACCGGCCTCTGTGCCACACACAGGCCAGGCCCGTCCACTGTCCACCAAGTGCACTCTCAAGGGACACCAGGTCTTGTGACTCAAACCCAGCCCCGTGTGCCCCCAGCACACGGGGACCGGCAGGCAGAGGTGGCTCCCTGCCCACGAGTAGGACACCGGCTGGCGGCCCTGGTTCCTCTCCGTGACTTTCCTTCTGCTGCTGGTGCTCTGAGGAGCAGGTGGCGGCCAGCGGGCCCCAGACGGGCAGCTGCTGCCGAGGGCGGCCGAGGGCGAGCCCTGTCACACGGAGCCTTCGCCTTCGAGTCTCTTCCAGTCGCACGGTGCAGGCGGTCTTCGTGAAAACGCAGCGCAGACTGGAAGAAGAGAGCAAATAAATGCCTTCGGGTTTCCGACGCCACGAGCTGCTCTGTTTTGAAATCTGCCTCATGACTATCGGCTTGGAAGCTGGAGGAAGCAACAGTTTTTCTTTTGTCTTCGGTTTTCTGTCATTACTGTTTCTACAATAATAATAACATATGTGAATCAGTAAATGCTTTCTGCCACGCATTCTAACAAAGGTATTGGTTTTCATTTTATTCTTCATACTCAACTCATTTTATTCTCAGAACAAACTCGATTTTATCAACCAAGTTGGGTCATTTTTTTCCACAGTCACACAGCTGGAAAGGGAGCTCTTTGTCCTCTGTGCCAAGGGGCCATGACGTCCCACATTGGAGTTTCTCCTCCCAAATAGGCCAAAGCAACTCAATAGAGAAAAGGCACACTCATGTTCTTAATGCATTTTACACTCAATGCAAATTACTTTTATACCTGTATTCTTGACTTAATGGGCTAAATCGACCAATCCTGCTAAGATGCAAATTGGATGTGGAGGGTGAAAGCATTGTCAACAATTTCTCTTTTCCCCTCACTGACCAGGGTCAGGACCGGGTCAGCATTAGATGATGATTTTTGGATAAGTTATTTAAATTTTGGAAAACTCTGTTAACTCATTTATAAAATGTTTTACTCAAGACATGAAATAAGAATTGATGTAAAATCTCTCGAGAACAACATCCACAAAATAAGCAACAATCTCCTTCCTCTCATACTCACCCTCAGACCCAGCGTGTATGAGGCCCTTAAAAGCTCCTTTTATGCTGGAAAGCATGTTCTTGTGGTGAGGATGGATTGAACCTCCCTCCGGACACCAAATAAATAGCTGATAATGGAGTCTGAATACTGCGGTAACTAGACATGGCACCTGGTAAGATCTTCTGGAAATAGTCTCAAATCTCGGCGAATTGCCATCTGTTTCTTTAAAAAGTGTTGTGAAAATATACATTCTTGGCTAGAATCTATTGACAAAATTAGGCATTGTAAAGAACGAGTGTTTGGAAAGGAAAGAACAGGACAAACCCACAGAGGCTAAAAGACAAAGCATTTCAAAATGAAAACACACATTTCCGAACACTTTTGTACCTTCCAACAAGATTGGCAAGAACGAAGGAGCAGTAATGAGAAGGAAGGCCTGAATACACCATTGCTGGGGCTCGTCCAGTGTGTGTTTGATACAGTCATGCCAGCCGCTCGAGGTCGCAGTGTCAATAGTACATTTTTAATCCATCGGGTTTGATAGAAAGCCAGGCATCACCATGACTTATTTTAGGCAGAGGAGCAACGCTGGAGGGGAAATGAAGAATGACCTTCAGTACTAAGGTCAAAGCAGACACTTGCACTGTGAATGGATGACGGAACAAGAAGAGACCCGGAGACTTCAGTACTCAGGGTCCCTTATTCCCCGAAGTGACAGATGCGCATTGTGATTCTCTGCCGAGGGAAACTGCGATTCCTCCTCAAGAGATTTCAGTGTGGTTCTGCCAGGAAATGATGCCTTACCCTCTACCTTGGTTCTTCCTCTTCCCTTTGGGGATGTGATTCTTTTTTTTACAGAGGCAAGTTTCATTTTTCTATGTTTCAAAGAATCTGGAATTCAAAGACTACCAGAGGAGAAAGAATATGCTTGTGCTGAAGCAATTTGTTAGACCGAAAAATGATTCAAAGTCCTCGTCAAGTGCGCCTCTCTTAGACAACCCAGAGAGCCTGACATTGAAAGTCAAAACAAAGCCAGGATGTGTTTAACCTCTGGGCGTCGCGTCTGAGAGATGTGTCAGCTGAGTAAGGAACTTAAGCCCAAAGTCATATACACACATGTTCAAAGCTTCCTGATGTCAAAGCAGACAAATCGTTGGAAGGATCTGAGGTGTTTTGAACTCCACGTATAGGAAATAGGGTAAGAAAAAATGTGCTGTCGTTGGGTCTCGATAATTGAAGAATCACTGAGTTGAAGCCCGATCAGAGAAAGAGAGAAAGATGAATCCAGCTTTTCTCTTCATCAGTATAATAGTGGCAGAGTAACTAACACTGATGCTCTGGATGAGAAATTGTAAGTACATGGACAGATCACGGGCGAGGTCTGCTCATTGCTGTGGTCTCATGAGTGTACCGTGGGCTGACATTTAAAACATTCAGGAGAAAACTGGGATATGATGGTTTATTCTGAAAGCTCCACGTGTTACTCTATCAACACTCATGATGAGGACATGAGTAAGGTATGTGTCAGACTCACAGTATTCAGAACGGAACGGGTGTGACCCTTTTTCAAGGATACTCGCTCACTCTTTGGGGTGCTAGATGCCACCTCCCAGAAGGGAGCATGGGAGGCATTTGCTGAATCTCTTCTAGCTCTCTGCTTGTGAGTGATCAACTCGGGGGCATTCTTGGAGTCCTTTCTGTGCAATAAAGATGCCGCCACTGTACAGCCATGCATCCATCTCCACGGGGAGGGTGCTTCTCTGAACAACCAAATCAGTTTCAAGAAGCATTCGTTGTAGAGAAGGTGATTCTAAAGTCACTTGAGACAGCCCGTAGAACACCTGGCTCAGACCTTATTTTTTTAATTGGGTAAGAATAGAGAAGAGATTTACCCTCTTCACATATAGTTTCAGTTTTGCAAGCTGAATGGGTCCTAGAGATCTGCTCCCCACATCAGGCCTGTGGCTCACAGCATCGGGCTGTACCCGTCCTTGTTGGAGGGAGGAGTCTGCTGGACCTGGCAGATAACGGCCACAGAAACTGTAGCCGAGAGTGACTGTGACTTAACACAGCATGAGGTGCGGGAGTCGGCCCTGTGACTAACTGAAAGAAGAGAGAAGGAAAAGAAAGAGGAAATATGTCTGGGGAACTGGGCACCTGGAGTGGAGAGAATGAGCAGGAGATGACCAGGAGAGCAGGTCAGACAGGCAGCAGGGACCATCCATGCAGAGCCTTGGAGGGGTAAGAGGAACGTTGACTTTACTCTGAGAGGGGAATCTCTTGTAGAGTCTCGTACAAAGATGTGACGAGACAGGACTTGTGTTTTGGTAAGTCTGTGCTGACACTGGGCGGAGAATATACTGGAAAGAAGCAGGAGAGAGAAAGAAAATTGAGCAGTAATTACACTGGGTTGATGCTGGCCTTGACTGGAGCTGACTCTTAGGAAAAGACAACATGACTTACTGTTGAAGGCAAGTAGAGTGATGAGAAGACTCAGTAATAAAGGTTTATAGGACACAGTTAGGGTGGTGGGAGAAGACACAATGATAAAAGTTTGTAGGACACAGTTGCAATTGACTAAGACTAGGAGACGTATGGGATGGGATCACATTGGTGGGAAAACAGAATTCGCTGTTGGATGTAAGTTTTTGATGCTAATCCAGCCCCAGATAGGGATACCAGTAAATAGATATATGGCTTCTGGAGTTTGGGGGAAAGCCTGAATTGCAGAAATAAATTTGGGAATCATTCACACACAGGTAATACTTAAAACTAGGAAGCTGGAGAGTATCAATTAGAAAATACATAAGATTTTTTTTAAGCCTACTTAGAGCAGGCAGAGGAGCAAGGATTGGAGTAAGGGTTGGTTGACCTGGAATGTTCTGAGCAGGCCGATCTGGACATGGGAATGTCAGGAATTCCAGGACTTTCCTTGGAGGTAGAGTCTAGTCAACTTGCCTTGCAGATCACACGGTTTAGTTAAAGGTTGACCCTGGGTCTGAATAGTACATACACGTCTGCATTTTGTGCAGAGGAGAAGGGTTGAGGTGATTGAATTGAAATGTTCCATCATTATTAATTCTGTTGATGCAAAGAGTGTCCCAAAGGTAAATAAACATATTCCTGTTAAAGCATAAATTTGATAGGCTGAATGCATATTAAAATAAAAATATATCAAATGCATTTAAATACTTACATATATTTATATGTACACAAACATATTTAACCCACATCTGCTACTTATTAATGTCATGCCTGGTATTCTTGAAATTGTCAGTAATTAAAGATTAGGAGAACTTGTAAGTTACTATCATAAAACTGATCATGATTACAGTCCCTCAAAAGTATTAATTTTTCTATCTTGAGATGTTTTATTATCACATATCTTAGACTACAATTAATATATTAAGCAATGAATATTCATTTCAAATAAAGGTTTTTGAATATAACTCGACATTAATATTTCCTCGTGTGCATTTATAAGCTGAAAATCTCTTAGTAAATTGAAATCTAATCGTGTATTTACCATTGCCAAAATCAAATGCAGTAATTTGTGATGTTGGTGATTTATGGGTAAAACAATCAGGAAATTTTTCTTTCTTTGGTTTGTTTAAGGAAAGGTGAGGGCAGGAATGAAAGCAAACAGACAGGTGAGGAGGAAGTAGTTTTTTATTTTAGTTGTTCATCGTGGTTGGTCCCCTGGCCCTGGGACATGAACCTGAGTCCTTGGTATGTATGTGGAGTGCTCTGGCCAAAGGCAGCTGACCAAACCACTACTCCCCGGCATGCCAGAACTTTCTTAACTGTATTTCATTACAAACAGATTATAGCTGGAGAACAAAGGTTTGCTATTGTTGTTTTTTACAGAGAAAGGATTTTTTTGCACGATTCATAGTAAATGGATATACCTAGTAAACATCCAATGAACACTTACTTCTTAAAACATAGTAATTTCATAATCATGTTCTTTTTCCCTTTACCGGGACTGGTGATGGCCTTTGTGTTAGACTATTGTTAGTTTGAGTAGAGACGAAACTACTGAAGGGCCACTCATTATTTCAGTCTTCCAGACTGTCCCCTGATTGACATGATCAGCAAGGCACGCAGGGCTCAGCTGTACTTATTTGCAGAAAACAAAGGTTTTTTTCAAAAGTAAAGAAGCCCACTTCCTTCTGGAATCCCCACAGTCTCATCTTGTGTATCAGTCTCTAGACAACTGCCCTTGATTTGGAGTCAGTGTTAAAAATACCATCTTGAACAGCTGGGTGTGGACGAGAGACCCACAACTGCGCTGGGGCGACCTGATGGAGTGTCCCAGCTGTTAGTTGCCGCCACAGCAAAGCCTTCCCTTTTCTCCTAGGAACTGGAAGAAAAGTCACAGAACTCGGCCTCAAATGCCGCAGATAGTACTTTGAAAAGCCTCCGCGTGCAATCGTCTAAGACACTGAAGCATGTCAGTGACGTGCTGCCTAGCGGCCACGTGAAGGAGTGAGAGCAGAAAGCTAAATCGACATAGATAACTGAACAAACCACTGGAGACAGACGCATAACAAACATGGCAGGACCAAGTCTTCACAGATCACCCATTACATTCATTGCAAGAGCTAGAGCACACGGAAGACAGTAGCTGGCCCTCCGACTTCAGCCTCGTTGGATCCAAGAGGGTCCTACCAAACACATTCCATTAGCGTTTCCTGCCCATCTAGGATCTCACGAATCCTTGTAAATGTGGGGGTTTTCGGGTCGCTCAGAGAACCCCCGGCAGAGTCAGGCGCGTGAGCAGCAGAGGTTTCGTCAGAGAGTAAAGGGATGGAGCCGACCGAGGTTGGTCCAGACCCCGTGGGTTCAGGGTCGCTCCACATACCAGACAGGTGCAGCGAGTAAGCAAGTTGGGGGCCCATTAGTGGGGAGCAGTGAGAGAGAGAGGATGGAGCCAGCCAGGAGGCTAAGACCCCATTAGTGGGGAGGCTGACCCCAGGCCGTGCCCGTGGCTGTGCAGACCAGGTTTCGGCTCCTGACTGGCCAAGGTGACACTGTCCTTTGAAGTTGTTGGTGGGCTTCTTCACCTGATGTCATTCTTTTGTTTCTCGGTGAAGGGTCTGTGCTGGTCACGTCCTACATGTCCCACATGTGGACTCGGACATCAGCTTTCCTTATTGATCCGGATGCATCCACGACGGCGCTGGAGCCAGAGGCGACTCACTGTCCTGATAGCTGAACTTTAATCCCTGGTCTCAGGCTGCTCTTGTGGGGGCTCTGACAGAAGCAACCTTCAGAATGTCATCTTTCGTATTTTATGGCGGTGGACACTTATGCTCACACAGGACAAAGTATTTGCCCCCAATCAGCCATTAGCATAAATTAAGAGCCACGAATTAAAAATGATAACGCGTGCTGACTGCGGACAGAGGAGTGAGGACATGTGATGCCGTGATGTGTGAATGTGTCCACAGTCTGGAGAAGACTCCCAGGCATCCTCTCCCAATACTGGGTCAGAAATGCCACCTACGAGCCAGAGGGACAGCACATTAACAGCAAAAGATGAGCTTGCAAATCACAAGGGTCCCGACACGACGTTTTCCTTCACATGGGGGCGTGACATGCTGTGGAGAGCATTCGGAATGTCTCCCTGGCAAGAAAACGCTCTCGGAGGACGTGTCAACAACAGCAGGGCAGGGAGACTTCTCCGACGCGCTCTGTCGCATGTTCACATCTTTGCTGGGAATCCGTTCTTGCTAAAGGCGGTCTGCGGCGTCAGAGGGAGGTGGAGAGCGGCGACAGACCCCAGGCGGCGCCTGCTTTTCTCTGCGCCGCGCTCCACGGAGCAGGCCTGCGTCGGCCACGACGCACGGGAGGAGGCGTGAGAGCAGAAAGGCACGCGCAGGTCTCCAAGCGCACGGAGACCTCATCCGCCGACGTAGCGACGCTGGCCTGTGCTGGGCTGGGAGGCTGAGGTCCCTCACTGTCACTGGCCTACGCAGGAATGTGACAATGTCACGGGGAGGTGCATGCGAAGCAGACCTCCAGCCAAACTGGGGGGTCTGTGACATGTCATGCACCTGGGGGCCGAGAGATGCTAAACTGGGAGAGACAAACAGTAGACTGAGGCCTGGGAAGCCAGCAGACCCTTAACAGGACCACACTGTCCGCTGTCACCAATGACGCAGGATTCCCTACATGCCTCCCGCCCACACACCACTCCTACGGGGCAATTTTCCTGTCGAATCTCTGTCCCTTCATGAGAAAATGGACCTGACATAGCAAGGCGCCTCGCCGCCCCTTCCTCCATCAGCCCCTGTCCACACTCAACCTCTCTTCCTCCCACCAGTACCCTCCTCTCCAGGATGAGCCCCAGGGCAGCAAGCAGAGGACCTGGGTGTGGTCACAGAAACAACTATGACAGGTGAGACACTCTGACCTTGAGTTCTTAGAATTGACCCCAGCTGTGAGCCTCTCAGCTCCGGAGCCCAAAGTCTCTGTGCTAATTCCCACTCTGTTGAAAGAAGATGACGCGGTTTTCTCTGACTCCTTCTCAGGGATCCAGGAAAGCCCCTGAGGGATGGGGTGACAAGCATGACTTCTCTCTGGACACACACGCTAATGTGTCCTGGGGGCAGAGATTTTCACCTTCCTGAAGCCCAGGCCACCCTGCAGACCAATCCAATCCTAAGCTTTGAGAAGGGACTCCAGGCATCACGCACTGAATGCCGTTAGAAGTGCTCAGGCTGGCCTCTGGGCAGCCCAAGTCGAGGGCCAGGGTGCGTGTTCAGAATACCCGTCTGTCCCAACGCTGCCTTCCTCACCCGGAATGTCTCCAGAACGGACGGCGCCCAGGAGCCCAGGCGACCGCAGTGTGGACGCGTGATCGCTCGCACCGGACTGTAACCCTTCCTCTAACAGACCGCCAGCCTGAAGACAGGAGTTATAGCCTGATGTCCTGGAGACACACACTTTTTCCCCAAGAGCCAGTTAAAAATACCAATGATCTCAAGAAGGAAACATACCTGATTCACAGACACGACATTTCTTCTATGTGTCCACACATGTTGGCTTTCGGGTCATTTCAATATGGAGGCTTTTTTTTTTTAATGAGACGTTTGGAATTTGGAAATCTAAAACTCAGGCAGTGGAGGTGGCGATGCCGTTTGTGCTCAGGAGGGTAAGACGTCGGATGTAACAGGCTGGCTTGATGGCATGAGAAGCTCTAAGTTTTATTTCCTGCACCGTGTGTTTATTCAGTCCTTGAGGATTCATCTCATCTAAGAAGGTTTTAAACATGCAGTTGAAAGAGACTCGTGTTGGGGAGTCAGCCCACCGCTGTCTAGTCATCAGAGGAGCAATGAAGAGCCAGCAGTCCCCTCTACGAGCTGGGTCTGTGCGGTCAGCTCTGCTCCACAGCCCCTCGGGCCTCCAGGAAAAGCGGTTCTGCTTGGACACGGCTTTTCCCGTCACCATCCATCAAGCGCAGCAGCAGCCTCCGTGGAACAGGCACACGGCACGCACGTTAGCAGAGAGAGAGCTGTTGATGTGTGGCTGTAAATCTGTGCAGGTCTCTCGTTGATCTGGGGACTTTATTTTATTTTATTTGCAGCATGGTAATCCTGGTTATAAATGCTCCACACCTCAGCCCACTCCTTACACACGGCCCGTACGAAAGGCAGCGCATCCTGCAGCCTGCACCTGCTCATCACCCACACCTGGAGGTGCTGTTGCCGCCTTGATCCAAGGAGACAAGCACCTGCCTGACACTCATCTGGGAAATCCCAGTTCTCGTAACTGAAGAAAGCAAAACATCTCAATAACCTTACACTGATACCAGGATGGGTAAATAAAAGGTACAAAAAATGGCTCTATCTGTTTCTTTTTATCTTTCAACAAGGTGGCTGCAGGCGTGCCTCGGCTGGGCCCAGTCTACGTGCATCCCAATGTCCCAGATTCACATCCCAGAGCTGGGAAAACCAAGATGAACAACTGAATGAGAAACAACGAATGCGTCTTCCTCCTCCCTCTTCCTGCCTGCCTACCTGCTCCCCTTCGTCCCTGCCTGCACCCCTTCGTCCCTGCCTGCACCCCTTCGTCCCTGCCTGCACCCCTTCATCCCTGCCTGCACCCTTCCTGTATCAAAGGAAAAAGAAAAGAGAAGGTGGCTGGTGTACCAGTTACGTCAACAGTCGCTCACAGTCTCTTTTGGTTGATCTAGAATATTACTAGTACTTCTGACTCCTGCCTCATGTCAATGTGTAGCTAGTAGTGTAGAAAAAGAAGGAGGAAGAGGAAAAATGAGAGAGGAGGAGGAGGAGGAGGAGCAG
>RJWH01011571.1:0-11667 GCA_004363575.1 Solenodon paradoxus | reverse complement strand
CTAGAGAAGCCCTGCCTCACTCTGCAGGGTAGCCTACAATAGCCAAGCCTGGGATGTTACACTAGTACAGCCAGTCCTAAGAGGGCAGCTTGACCTACACGCCATAGCGGAATAGACGAAAGTAGCGTGGAGGGCTGTCATCTCCTAGATTAACCAGCGTGACTGGCATATCATAAAGCATCACAGCACTCTAGACTACGCTAGCATAGCATAGCAGCCTACCCGAAGATGACCTAACCTCGTCTAGGAGACTAAATTAGCTGATCCTAGGAGGCTAGCATAGCTTGTGCTAGCCAGTCTGGCCTAGGTTTTGACACTAATATAACCTCTCATAGGTTAGCCTATGATAGCCAAGACTAGGAGGTTACTGCAGCGTACCAGGCTAATTTAACTTAACCTTGCCTGGGTAAGGATGCTAGTATAGCCCACCCCAGGCTATTCCTAGGAGTGCAGCAAAATTGAGTTTTAGCTTAGAAGCAAAACATAGTCTATACTCCAAGGGACCTAGTCAACTTAAATCTAGGAGTTTAGCCAATCTGCCCAATAAAAGACTAGCTTATCTTCTCTAACCCTATTCCGTTACCCTAATTGCACCTAAAGTAGCGGTCTGTTGTAGCCTAGTCTGTCCTAGTCGATGTGGCCAGCCTAGCCTAGGAGGCAAACTATTTTACCTGGCACAGTAGTCTAGCTATTTCAAAAAGCCGCATAGTCTAGAGCAGCCAGGAACCTAATATAGCCAAGCCTGCATAGCCTAAGAGACTAGACTGCTTAGGGCTAGCGTAGGATCCTAATCAAAACCTAGCACATACATGCCTAGGATGATAGCCTATTATAGTCTGTCCCAGCAGCCTAGCTTAGGAAGATAGCCCAACCTTGCCTGACACGACACTAGCCTGCATTGAAGGTCTTTCTTACACTGGGCTGGCTTATCAGCAGAGCCTAATGTGCTGGCCTAATATCAGCCTAGGAGGCTAACCTATTATGAATTGGTAGGCTAATGCTGTTTAAGTTAGCATGGCCTAGACAAAAGCACTAGACTCATCAATCTGAGCTCTTGATGATCTCTCAGAGTTTCCTAAGAGTTCTGCTAACCCTAACCTCACCTAGCCTCTGAGGTGACCTCATAGGTCACCTCACCGCACCTATCAAGGAGTCTAGCCTATCCTGACCTGTGCTGGAATAAAAGTAAACATATCCTAGGGTTCTTGTCTATTCTAGCCTAGGAGTGTACACTAAACTAGCATTAAGAGCATAGCCTAGCCTAGCCTACCCTACAATAGCCTAGATTAGGGTTTTAAGAAGTCTATTTTAATATGGCCTCTACTAGCCTAAGAGGAAGGCCTAGCTTAGCCTAGCCCTGCCCTGGAGTTTAGCTTGGATAGCCTAGCTAAGGGGTCTACACTATCCTAGCCTGTAAGAATAGCATATGTCGGCTTATTCAAAGACTCACCGAGTATATTCTCTTATGATGTTAACCTCTAATATATCCTAGAATGCTATCCTAGTGTGGACTAGCATGGGGAGCAATAATAAACTAGCCAAGCACAGCTTATCCTAGATGGCGAGTATATTCTACAGAGACTAGCAGGCTAGCCCAGCATTGCTTAGCATAGATGCCTGACTTAGCCTAGCACAGGAGGATAGCCTAGCCTTGGATGCTAACCTAATGTAGGGTAGCTTAGGAGTCTCAACACTCTTGCTGAGGAGGATACTCTAACCCAGCCCAGCCAAACTGAGCCAGTGTTCCCAGGCTCTCCTAGCTTATTCTAGGAAAGTTGCCTCTCCTAGCCCATCACCTAATCTAACCAATCAGAGTAAGCTAGACTAGGCTATCTAAGGAAAGCTAGTTTGGTCTAGATTCCCAGGCTGGACTAGGCAAGAACAATAAACTGAACCAGATAGGTTTGTCTCATGGCAGGGCAGGGCTGTCTTCATCAGTTAGTGTAGGTGAGGATAAGCAAGAGTCCTATGATAGCCTACAATATCATCAAAGTCTAAGTTAGGCTAGTCTCGTCTTTTGGCATATGCTATGCCAGGTAATGCAGTGACGGACCAGCACCCTAGACTAGGTTACGCTAAGCTAGCTTACTGGGCTAAGAGATATTAGGACAGCCAATTAGGCTCTGCTGGGCTAGGATGGCCCAGACCAGGAAAAACTGTTAAACAAGGCTAGTGTAGTCTCCAGCTAGGTTAGGCTGCTAGGATGGATTGCGACAAGATTATATCTTAGGCTTGTTTAGGCTAGGTTAATAAGCTTCTTAGGCATTTTAATCTGCTAGGCTAGGTTGGACTCCTACAGTATTTTAGAGTAAGTTAGCCTGCTATGCTGTCTAAGCTAGGATAGCTCCCAATGTAAGTATGTTAGGTTAGGCAATGCTAGTCTCCCAGGAAAAACAAAGATATCTTCACAGGCTATTCTACAGTATTTTAGGCTATAATGCTGTTATGCTTGGTTACATTAGACTCCTAGGATAGGGTAAGATTGACTGCTAGGCTTAGCTAGCAAGGCTAGGAGCTGAGGGTTGGCTGGGCCAGGCTGCATTTCCATGCTAGGGTAGCTTAGGCTGTTAACCTAGACAATGCTACTCTAGGATCCTAGGCAAGGTTAGCGTAGTTTTCCATCCCAGGCAAGGTTAGGACAGACTGCCCTCCTAGACTGTTCAGTGAGGATCTCTAAGGCTGGGCTAGGCTAGCCTAAACTAACCTCATTTACGCTACCATCATAGGCTACAGTTGGTCCCTGAGGCTGCAAGAGACCATCCTCCTATACAAGCCTAGACAACTCTCTTGGAAAATGGTAGCGTGGACTGCATTCTTGTTAGGCTAGGCTAGGCTAGACTCCTGGAATGGGATAAATTAGTCTCCTAAGACAGATCGACCAGTCTAGCCTCAAACTAGGCTGGTCTAGTCTCAAGTGCAGGTTGTCCTCATAGGCTCGATGATGGTAGGTTAGGGTTGATGCAAAGTAGAAGTAGAATATCTTTCATAGTTTGCTGGAATCCTAGAATTAAATGGGGTGAGTTAGGTTAGTTTTCAACCTTGGGTTGGTCTAGGCTACGATATACAGGCTAGATCCCTAGGCTAGACTATGCTAGAGTCCTCGGCTACTCTAGGTTAACCACCTAGGTTAGGCCAGCCTCCTAGTGTAGGTTAGTCTGGACCAGCCTGACATCTTTTACTAGGCTAGGCTACCATTGAAGGCTAGATTCATAGGTTGGGGTAGAGAAGGCTAGGCTCCTGTGCCCAGGGAGGTAAGGCTAGGCAAGGCTAGTCTTCCAGGCTAGATAAACTTCATTTAGCCTAAGCTATGTGCTGTGGTATGCTATGCTAGTCTACACAGTGCTCACCACCTAATACTAATGTAGTTGATCCTCCAGAGTAACCTGCATACTCTACATGAAGAACCTAGCTGAGTACAGCCCTCCAGCATAACCTATATATCTCAGCTTTTTTTTAGCCGATGCTAGATTGGGAGACTATATTAGCATATGTAGTCTAATCTGACCTAGGAGAGTAGCCAAGCCTAACTCCCTAGGCAATGCTAGGCTATTCTTGTCTAGGCTTCCAGGTTAGGCTACATGAGAGTGTCTCTCAAGATAGATTAGGTGGTAATAGGCAGCGCTATGATCCTGTGCTAGGCAAGGCAGTGTACCATCCTATAATAGGATGGCGTTGGCTAGTATGCAAGCCTAGGATATGCTAGGTTTGACTTCCTCTTTGGCTAGACTAGGCTAGGCAGGGCTAGTAGATCAGGATACACTAATCTTAGCTACTAGGACATGCTCAGTAGACTAGGCTATGGTAGGTCAGTCTAGCTTAGTCTAGTAAGATATGGAAGGAGAAGATATTCTCCTTGGTCAGGCTAGTTGAGCTTAGCCCCCAGGACTAGGCTACATAAGACTAACCTCTCCTATACTATGGTCATTTGCTAGTGTTTTAGATTCTGATTCTAGATAAGACTCATCCTGTAGAGGCTGGGATAGACTCTTAGGATAAGATAGGCAAAACTAGGCTAGTCTAGGATAATTAGGCTAAGATCCCAGGTTAGGGGTAGGCTAGGCTGTCCTCCCCTTAAGTAGACTGGTAACTTAGGATAGCTTTGCCTAGGCTGTCCTAGGATGGATGCCTTCTAAGATAGTCTAACATTCAAAGCAAGGCCCAGCAATCTTCCTAGGTAGGCTATTCTGTTAGGATAAATATACTTGGCTGTGCAATGCTAGGCTTCAATGGTCCTGAACACTGGGAAATGAAAGGTTAGCATCCTCATATAGGTGAGGAAAGATTATCTTCCTAGGACAAAGTAGATGAGATTACCTCCTAGGGTAGGATAGGCTAGACTGGGCAGCTTCCAAATCTAGGTTAGGGTAGCAGCCTAGGCTAGGCTAGGGGAGCCTCCTATGCTTTGCTAGGCTAGGATCACCTCTTCAGCTAGGATAGGCAAGCCTAGACACTGCAGTTAGTTAAGACTTCGATATGCTATTCAGCTGGGATATGCCATCGTTTTCTATATTATGTAGCCTCATAAGCAAGGCTAGGGTAGACTCCTTGCATCCATGCTAGAGTGGCCTAGCCAGGTAGGTGAAGCCATCTTCCAAGGTAATGTTAGGTTATCTTATCATATCTTAGGGTGGACTGGTCTAGTCGGCACTAAGATAAGCCATTCTGCTAGCCTAGTCTCCTAGTTTCACTTGCGCTAGACTAGGCCAGGGTATGGTAGATGCACGTTCTTGTGCTAGATCAGATCACATGCTGTCACATGCTAGACTGGGGTAGGCTCTTAGGATGGAATAGGTGGGGGTAGGCTAGGTTAGCCTGGGCTTGCCTTAGCATTTTTGACTAAACAAGGTTAATCTCCTAGGCTGATAGGTTCGGCTAGGCAAGGTCTGTTTCCTAGGCTAGGGCAAACAATTTGTAGGCTGTGAAAGTCTGGGCCAGCCACCTTTTTTATGTCTGGTTGGGATATTAAACTTCTGTGGTAAGGAAGACAAAGTATAGTACAGTCTCCTTAGTATAGTAACATATACTACTACTACTACCGTTAAATGGTGTGACCTTGCAGGCTATCCTAGGCTAATCTAACCTACTAGGTTAGGAAAGGCTTACCTAGCTGCCTACGCTTGGTTCATTACCTTGCTACCTCTCCTAGGGCTCTCTCTGCTGGGACAGGCAAGGCTAAGCTCCTAGGCTAGCAGGCTACACTAGCTTCCTGAAATATGCTTGTTTATGCTAGGTTCTTATGCTACTACACCAGCATCTAGGCTAGAGAAGCTTAGGTTTTTTTCACCTCATAATCTAGTGTTGGCTAGGCTAGCTTTGTGAAAACTAGAATAGCCTCTAGGCTAAGGCAGGCTAGGCCTTTAGATTAGTTTAGGCTAGGCTCGTCTAGCCTAGTCTAGCTTGAAATACAGACTAGGATGGCCATCTCAGGTTAATCGTAGCAAAGCTTGGTTTGGCTTCTTTTTCAGGATAGAGTAGATAAGACTAGGTTAGTCCAGACTACCCTTTAAACTAGATGAGGCTCAGCTAGACTGGGCTAAATTTATAGGTTAGGCCCAGACAGGCATACCACCTCAGCTAGGCTAAGCTGCATTATGCTAGGCTCACCTTTTAAGATAAGTAGACTAGGATAGGCACTTCTCCTTTGCTAGGCTCTGCTAAACTAGGCTAATCTAAATTGGAATTGGCTGCAATAAGCAAGTTGACTAGGCTAAGATAGGATGAGATCAACTATAGTCTAGGATATTTTGGACTAGCCTAGGTGGCTAGTCACAGCTAGGCTATCCTTTCACGCTAGGCTGCACTCGACTATCCTCATGCTATACTGGCTCCCTGGTTTCTCTTTTCGTCTTCGCTGGGCTAATGAAGGCTGGCAGCCTTGCAGAGGCTGACCCGTGAAGCTTCACAGGCTAAGTTAAACTGCTGTATTAGGCTAGGCTCTCCTGTCCTCACAAGAACCTAGCCAGCCTAGTCCCATAAGCAAAGATAGACTGAGGTGGTCTCCTATGTGAGGCTAGCTTTGGCTATCAGGCTGGGGAAAACTAGGGAAGACTACACTAGTCTTGGCTATTGTCCTAGGTCCCCTCATCTTGCCTACACTCGTTGACTGCCCCTGGGTAGGCTAGGCTAGCCACCTGGGCTCAGCTAGGCCAGTACAGGCTTGATTAAGCTTTCATATTTAGCTAAAATAGGCTATGCTAGTCTGCTAGGTTTACTAGGCAGGTAAGACCCCTTTGAAAGACTAGCTACGTTAGCCTCCTGTGCTAATTCTATCTCCTAGGCTGTGCTAGCCTCTTAATTTACACTAGCTAAAGTTAGGATATACTGGCAATATAGTCTCCTATGCTATTCTATGCAAGGATAGGCTCCAGGGCTAGGCTAGGTGAGGGTATCCTCCTATGATAGCATGGACAAGGTTAGCATATTAGGTTAGGCTAGGCTAGCATACGATATTAAAATGTTCCCCAGCTAAAACAGGCTAAGTTAGCATCCCAGGATGTTGTAGTTTCTCTGATAGTCTTGAACTAGATTAGGGTAGGTTAAGCAAGACTCTTGATAGAGGGTAGGTTAGCCTGGATTCCTAGGCTCGGCTATGAAATCCTAGGCTAGGTTAGGTCAGACTAGGGTAGTTGACCTTCAACACTAGGGTTATGAGCCTGGACTCATAGGATATGCTCAATATTCCTCCTAAACTCTGACAGGCTAGGCTACTATATGAAGCAAGGCTAGGATAGGCTAAGGATGTTTAGGCTCCCAGGCTCAGGTAATTTACTGTAGTCTCATCGGCTAGGCTACCTTACGCGTGGCTTCTAGTGTCTGGCATGTGCATTTCTAGCTAGCAGAGCTGTGCTGTTATGGCTTAGCATCCAGATGGAGAGAAGACGGACAACCGGGCACTCAAAGTAGAAAAAGTGGCACTTTATTTCAAGCGCCCGAGCTTGCCCAGGGCGTATTGTTACCCAAAGCTGACTAACGGGGAGTATAGGGGAGCTCCTTTTATCCTCTGAGGTAATGATTCACCTCCTTGTGGTTTCTACTGGCAGCTCATCGGTTATGTGCAGCTGCAGAGTAGGGAGGCTGTGCTTGTTTGTCCTTAGTCATCATAACAGGACACAGCTGCAGTTTCCATAGAACATGACGTAGTTACAACCTCTGTAGTACCGTGGAAAATTCCTGGCAGAGTAACTTTTGCATTGGGGTCAGGGAAAAGGTCTACCACAGTGCAAATGACCTGTGCTAGGCTTGGCTAGCATCCTAGACTGTATTATGTTTGTGTGGCCTAGTTTGTCTTGGTTTTAGGCTCCTAGGACAGTAGGGCTACCCTCCTAGATGACACTGAGCTATCCTCAGGATAAAGAAGGGTATTTTTTAGATCCTGTGATAGGCAATGATTTGCTCATCTAAGCTAGGGTAGATTATAAGTCTCCTAGGATAAATTAGGCTAGGCTAGTTTTATAGGCTAGTCTGGGCTAGGGTAGATTAGGATGGTCTTCTAGGGTAGGGTAGCATAGCTTCTTAGGCTAGGATATATTGGAACCTATTTTTTATGCTAGGCTGCACAAGGCTGTCCTCTTAGGTTAGGTAACATCTTCATTTACGTGTTCTGCTTCCTACTTTTTAGGGTAGGCTACTATGTTAGGATCAGCAAAATAAGGATAGGTTTCTATGCCTAGCCAGGCTAGGCCACCCTCCTAGGCTAGTATTAACTAGGTTAGGTTAGGGAGATCAGTGTTATTCTCCTTTTATAGTCTAGACAAATATCTGTCCTATAGTACAAGAATAGCCCCTCCTAGTTTATGTTAAATCTAGCCATGCCGAGACTATCCTGTTTGGCTTGCCTATTATAGCTTAGAACGGTATACACTGGGGTCGTCTAGGAGGTTAGCTTACCTTGCCCTAAGAAAAAAGAATAACTTAGTCAAGCCTGGCCTCACCTAGGCCTCTCGCATAATGTAGTGTGTCCAGCGTGGTAGCCCACCCTTGCTTAGCATAGTAGTCTAGTGTAGCCAAGAATAGTCTAGCCTTAGACCTTAGCCTAGTATATCCCAGGAGGTTTGCTCAGTGTAATACTGCTTTGGAGAATAACCTAGACCTCCCTAGGAAAGTAGCCTAGCCTAGCTGCACCCATGTTTCCAGACTTTCCTAAGTTAGTGCAGCATAGCCTAACATATCCTAGTAGACCTTTTCCCCCCTAGGGTCTAGCCTAGAGTAGCCTAACCTAGGAGCCCAGAATGGCCTACAATGCAAGCACAGTCTGGCTTAGTTTAAAATGCTAGCAAACCCTAGTCTAACCCCATCTTAATTGAGAAAAACCTTAAAAGTCTAGCCTCTCATTAATTGAGTCTTGCATAAGTTAGCTTAGTCTAGACAAGAAGTCTAACCTAGTCTAACCTATATTAACTTAGAAAGTTAGCCTTAACCTAGCCAGGTATAGGAGCTTAGCTTACCTAGCCTATCATAGCATAAGAGCCCTGAAATAGGAGTCAGATAGCGTAAACTAGCATGATAATTTAGCCCAGAATAGCCTTGTCCAGCCTAGCTTAGAACTTTAATCTATCCTAGCCCAGGAGGCTATGGTTCCCTAGCATGGGTTAGACTAGGAAAATGTGTTACCCTAGTTCACCTTAGGTTTCTACTTAATCATCTGGTATGCTAACCTTGCCTGGCCTAGGAGGTAGTCTAATGTAGCTTCGCCTGGTGCTGATCTAGCTGAGGACCCTGTCCTTGCATAGTGTAGCACAGGAGAGTAGCCTAGCCTAGCCTAGGGGACTGAACTAGCTTATCCCATGAGTTTAGCCTATGCTAGTCTTGCCGAGGAACCTAAAGAAGTCTGTCATAGCCTACATCAGCTACACCGGCCTGGTTTAGTCTTGTTAGCTAGCCTAACTTAGCCTGACTGTGTCTAGTCAAGTAACTTTAGCCTAACTTAGGAGGCTTGCAGGAGACTCTCCTAGCTTAAGGATCCATAAGCTTACTCTAATTAAGGAGGTTAGTTTGACCTTGCCCAACCATTGAAGCAAATCTAATAGCCTCATGTAGCCTAGCCTCGCATAGACTGATTTATTCTGTCTTTGCCTAGGGGCCTGAGGTATCTTAGGTGACGAGACTAGGCTGCCTAGCCTAGTAGCAGTTTTACCTAGCTAAATCCCAGACTCAGTTTTCATAGAGTATAAGAGTCCAGAAGCTAGTGAAGTAGTCTATCATAAAAGGATATCCAGGTTTATCCTAGTGTTGAAGGGAAGCCTAGTTTCAAGTAAAGTAAGCTAGCCAAGCATTCAGACTATTTTTATCCTATCTTATCCTAACTTCCTCAGCTTGCCTATTATCTCCTAGCCTAGTTTATATTAGTCTAGGATGTAGATATCCTAGTCTAGAGAAGACTGCACTAGTCTAGTCTAACCAAGGAGGTTATGCCTATCTAATCCTATCCTATTATGCTATCCTGCTCTAGGCTATCCTAAGAGGCTGGCTTAGCATAAAGTACCTTAGCACAGTTAAGTAGTTTGGCCTGTTTTAGCCTGGTCTAGTAAATTAGCCTACCCTTTACCTTACAAGGGATGTCAGTGACTAACCTAGTCTTATTTTAACCTACCCCAAGAAAGAAGCCTAACCGACTTTGTTTAGTCTAGTGTGAGTTGCTATCCTGCCTGCACTGGAAGCTAGCCTATCCTGGATACCCATCACAGCCCAGTCTAACCTCAGCACAGCCTGACTGTCTTAGCCTACAAGGCGTTCTTATCCCTATGCTAATATTTAAGCAATCATAGAACACTCTACTATAGCCTAGCCTAGCCTAGCATAGCAAGAAGGGTAGCTATTTTTACGTATACTTAGGTAGCCTCTCCTGGACTAGGACAGCTTTGTCTAAGAAGATATTCTAGTTTCTCCTAGGAGACTGACCTGGCATAGCTGAGGAGGAAAGTCTAGCTTTGGAAACCCCTCCATCCTAGGAGGCTGCCTATTAGAGCTGACACTGGAAGGCTAATCTACTAGACCTTACCTTCTGTGGCTAGTCTAGCACGGCCTAGCTAGGAGGCTGTCCTACGTGAGACAGCATAGCAGGCTAACTTGCCTTAACCTATTGTAGGATCCTAGCCTACCGAACAGGCTTGGTTAGCAATGCAAGCCTACTATGCCAGTTTAGCATCATCTGTCCTTGTAGCCAGCCTAGTCTCCTAGGAGAAACTCGGCAGGTAGCTTATTTTAACCTGAGATTACATTAGCCTGGACTTAATAGTTTTTCATGGACTTTAGTATCCTAGCTGAGCAGGGATTAATAGGTTATTCTAGCATCACTTAGCCTGTAAGGTTAGCCTAGTATAACCTATCCTAGGATGCCAGGCTTTCACTGCCTAGCCTAGTCTAAAACACTAGTCTTTCCTAGATTTTGCAGGTATCCTAGCCTGTCATAGCAGTACATTAATGCTCCCTTGAGGACAACCTCACCTTACTAGGGGGTTGGCTGGCCTAGCCTTACTTTGCCTATCCTAGTATACGAGGATAGACCACCCTAAAGCATGAGTGAGAACACCTAACTGCAGTGTTAGCTCAGCCGAGAAGTTCAGCCTTGTCTATCTTAGCCTAGATATTTATCCTAGCTAAGTGGTCTAACCTAGCTTAGGCGTCTAGCCTTGGTTTGCCAGGAGGCTAGTCTTGCTCGTGTATTCTAGGAGGGTAGGCCAGATGAAGGCGCCAGCATGCAATAGACAAGGAGGTTCATGTAGTGTTGTCTCGTATTCCAGCAAGCTGGCCAGCTAATGCAGACTAGTGTAGCACAGCAGTGTAGCTCAGCCTCTGGGGACGGCTGCTTGTGCTGAGGAGGGTCAGCGGCTTAGCCTATCACAGCACCTTAACTCAGCCTATCGCACCCTCGTAGGGTAGCTGATCCACGGTTGCTCGCCTTGATTAGCAAGAGGATAAAAACTAGGAACCTAGCCTTTTGTAGATAGATTAGCCTGGTGTGGAAGACCAGCCTAGCTTTCACTTGCCCAGTGGGCTAGTCAATTGTACATCCTAGACAGTTAATAGAGCTTATCCTATCTCAACCTAGTCATCTTGCCTATTCTAGCCTATCCTAGTTCAGGAGATAGCCTAGCCTAGAACAGGACCTTAAATCACTCCGTGAAAAGACAGTAGCTTTGGCTAGGTTAGTATAATAGGTTAGTCTCACAAAGCATAGCCTTGAAGACTGTTTCAGCCTGACCAGGGAGACTAGTCCATGTCTTAATACACTAACCTAGATTACCCTACAACCTAGGGTTGGCTACCTAGAATGTTCTAGGAGCTTAGATTTTCACATATTTATCTAGAAGACTAGGTGGCAGGTCATCTATCTTAGCATATCCTGGGCTTGGATGGTAGTCAATCAAAACCTACCATAGGCTGGTACTCTCCCTTGCCTAGCAGAGGATGGTAGCCTAGACTAATATCACAAAGGTAGCTTAAGAGACACCCTCATCTAGCCTAGCCTAGGAGCCTAGACAAGACTGGCCTAGCATGACCTGGACTAGGTGGTTAGGCTGGGCTACGCTCCTGCGTCAGTACAGGCTGGTCTATCCAGGTTAATGCACAGCCTCCCGTGCTAGCACAGGAGAGCAAGGCTGGGCTGTGCTAGCTTCTGCTCGGCCCAGCTAGGCTATTCAGTAGGGTAGACTACCTGTTTCGGTGGCT
>RJWH01011570.1:0-11668 GCA_004363575.1 Solenodon paradoxus | reverse complement strand
GTCACCATCACCATCATCACCACCATCACCACCATCATCACCATCAGCACCCTCGTCACTGTCGTCACTATCACCATCAGCACCACTATCATTGCTGTCATCATCACTAGCTTCGCCACCCTCACCACCACCATAGTCATTACACACATACATGTATATACACATACACACACATCTTTTCCATCATCCACCTGTGGGCACTGAGGCGTCTCCGAGTCTTGGCTATTGTAAACAATGCTGCGATGCACAGAGGCCTTTTGGACTTGGTGTTTGTGTTTTCTGCAGACAACTATCCAGAAGTAGACTTAATGGGTCTTGAGGTGGCTCCCGTTTTCATTTCTGAGGCTCCTCCAAGCCGTCTCCACGAGTCTGAACCAGGCACACCCGCCATGGCCCTCACGTCCGCTTACTCCACACACGCTCTCCACTAGTGCAACGTCACCTCCCTGTGGCTCTGACTGGCATTTCCCCGAGGATGAGGGACATGCACATCTGTCCATGAACCTGTTAGCATCTACATGTCTTCCCTGGAAAAATGTCTCCTCAGACTGCTTTTTAATTAGGTCGTGTGCTGTCTGTTGAAGTCTCTGAGGGGAAGCGAGTGTGTAACTTCTCATGAGCCTGTGTCGGTGCCGGGCTCGAGTCCTGTGGACAGGGCTGAAGGAAGGGGGCCGCGAAAGATTGAGAAATAGAAAGAAAAAGACCAAAACAGAAAGAAAGTGCATTCAGGGGGTGAAGCCTCTGAGGACTGTCATCCAGAGCATCAGACTCCTTGTATATTTATTGTCATTACCCAGAGAAGTTGTTTACAATAATTATTTACATAGCAGAGGTCACACCCAAAATGTCTTAAGCTATTGTTTGACATTTAACTTCTTCCTGGATCTCAGCCCTTTACCAGAAACCCCTCCAGCCCAGGTTCTGCTCCTGGGCGGGCACCTGGCATTCCAGGTGCCAAGGTTTCTGCTTCACTGCCAGAGGCACTGATTATCTACACTAAGCTTTTTCCTCATTGTTCCCCACATGTCTATGTCTTTGAGCAGGTTTTTTTTGCATAGCAAGCTTGCTCATAATTTTTAAATTACAATTTCCTTTATGTTGCAAAATCAGAAATCTGACTTTTCCCAAAAATAATCATTCAATCTATAAATCTCATCAATCTATAAGTCTAACAAAGTTCAAAATTGTTTTAAAGGGTCTTTCATCACCATTAGGTTAAACAGTGTTTTGAAATCTCACATTTGAAAGTAGTTTTTTTAATTACTTAAAACACCTACAAACATGTAATTACATTAACAATCTAATGTATTTTATTTTATCTGAAAAACTTCCCCAAGTTCTTCAGTATTTATTATAATTCTGGAAGGATGACTTCCAATGTGGTGAAATTTAGATTCCTTTAAATATGCCAGCTCTCCATGTGAACTTTTGGGAGCCAACTTGAAATCCTTGGTCTAAATCAAGCGCTCCCATGTGCATTTCCAGTGTGAATTCAAGGCCGACTTGCTACCCCATAGCTCACCGATTCTTGTAGTATGAAGGATGCCCAGATTTCTTCATGCAGAAATATCATATTATCAGGGCGGATGCATGACACATTTCTGCACTTAATTCGAAATGTGTCTTTGGGTCACATGAGTTTATTGACTAAGGAAACGACAGGGTTGGGGACATCAGCGCAGTCATTGGAAGGTGCGGACCACTAGCACCCAATCTCTGGATCATTTCAGTATATTGGGCACATCTATCACACAGAGGGGACTGGCAGGGACTTTTCTGTTTCATTACAGGGACCTCAGAACTTCCAGGCAGTCTTGGGTCCTTAACCCTGTGGGCACCATCCTGGGCGGACCCCACCAGCGGGTCCTATTGGATTCCACTTTTATCAGACCCTTCATGATCTGCTTTGTCTTCCCAGTATGACCACATATTCAAGGAGCTAAAATGACACATGACACTGGATTGAGGATGATGATGGATGGATGGGTGAGTGGGTGAGTAGATGGATCAGTGGATGGATGAATGAATGGCTCAATGATAGCTGGATGGATGATTATGTTGGATGGATGGTGGATGGATGGTGGATGGATGGTGGATGGATGGATGATGATGGATGGATGAGTGGGTGGGTGAATGGGTGAATCATGGATTCATGGATGGGTGGGTGGATAAATGGGTGGATGATGGATGGATGGATAGGTGGGTAGGTAGATGATGGTCACTGATGGAAAGATGGAGTCTGTGTGTCCTCCTATCTCCCCTTCCTCTCCTACCAGGAAGGTAGCACACTGTGGATGCCCTTTTGCACTCTGCCCACCTCATGTCCCGGCGCACCCTGGAGTAACAGCACTTTGGCTCCGTGAGACCATCCTGGGGACATTCACAGTGCAAGTGCCATTGCGTGGCTGTGCTGCCTACTCACTACTCTGCTGTCACTGGGCCATCAGTGTCGCTAAGACACAAGCAAGGCTGCACTGTTTCCTCTCTGCAGAGGCACAGCCCCTCTGACACCCCTGGAATGGACCGCCAGGTGGGAGCAAAGCGCCCATGTGACTTTGTCACGCCTCACCATCCTGGGGATGGACAACCAGCTCTCCTCCCACCAGGGACCTGTGACTGAGCCTGTCCCCGCGGCTCCTGACAGCACATTGTTGCGCTTTTGAGGTGTTGCCGAGGCGAATGAGAAGTTGCGTCTGAGCGTGGTTTTATGTGCATTTAGAGCATCTCTCCACGTGCTTAAGAGCCGTTTGTGGTTTCCGGTGGGCTGCACGCCCCTTCTGCCCACTGTCCCGTGGAACTTTCAGGTCTGCGTTCTCCTGGTTTTAGTTGGTCACAGGCACCAGGACCCACCGGGAGGAAAGGCGGTCAGAAGCACCCAGAGACATCCACAGGTGGATGGGGGCCACCCCCAGCAAGGCTGGTGGGGCAAGTCGGGGAAATTCCAGCCAGGAGCCCCGCTCTGGCCAGAGTCCTGCTGCTGAGTGACCGAAAACCCAAGCCAGACGCTGGGTTTGCAGCCGGCCCGGCCGTGGGTCCAGGGGCTGAGAAGAGGGCCCCACGGGAGACAGGACGGTGCCCGCCTGGGAGTGTGGGGGCGCAGCAGGCGAACCTCTCTGCCTGCAGGATGGTGAGTGACAAGTGACGGAGACACAGCCAGCGCCACTGAACATGCACTCCTCCTCCCTCCTGCGAGGCCAGAAGCGACAGTACAGTTATTTTGCCACAGGGACCAGCCCCCTGCCTCCAACAGCGCTCCCGCTGCCAGCGCCCGACACTGCCAGGCACCCCCACGTGCTCCGTGCCACGTGCCAGCGCTGCCCGCCATGCCACGGCGCCCTGGCCTGGGCAGAACGGAGTCAGGACCGGGGGCACCCGCCGTGAAGGTGGCCTGGACACGGGCGTGGCCTTAGCTCTCCTCCTCTGGCCAGGACTTGCGGTCGGGGCCGCAGGGAAACTGGGGTCTGTGAGGTGGGCGGTTCACCCAAAGCCCCCGGTGTGACTCGTGGGCCCCTCGCTGTCCCGGAGGCAGACCAACCCAGGCAGCCCTCAGCCCTCGGGCCCTGCCGCCGTCCCACCCGCCACCCCCAGCAGCAGGGTCTCAGGTTCCAGGTCCCTGTCCACCTGTGTGTCCAGCCCCTGGGGAAGGCTCTCTCTGTGACCCCGGGGTCATGATCCACACTGACTGCGCCTCAACAGCGGTGAAACCAGTCTGCTTTCCACCTGTTTGTCTCATCTCCATCAGTCTGAACGCGTGAGGATGAGACAAGCATTCTCCCCAAAACGCCTATCAGCTGGTGGGTGGGCGGGCAGACGCCTGAGCGAGCGCCCTGTGCCCACCCTGCTCTCAGGAGCTCGGGGCGGTCAGCACGCACAGCCTGGCCCGTGTGAGCCGGGACAGCACCGTGCCAGGCAGACGCGGGCTTACTGGCTCCATCCAGCGGTGTGCCCGGGAGCAGGGCCCGAGCCCTCCGGCGGCGCCCAGCGCTTGTCACAGAAGCTTCCAGTGGTGAAAGCCTCCGGCGGGGGGGCGGCCCACGGCCCCCAGGGCCAGCTCTGACCGCCGCTGCTCCTTCCCCTCCTCCCGCCCCTTGCACGGCCACCAGCCCCCAAGCCCTTTCCTGGTGCACTTGGCTGCTGAGCTCCAGCCCTGGAGCCACGGAGGAGGCGAGAAGGTGTGGCAGCAGTGCGGGCCCCTCTGGAACCCCCCGGGCTGTTGGCTCCTTTCTGAAGCAGCCTTCCTGGAAGCTGGCAGGCGCGTCTGCCTTCCTTTCTTCCTCCAAAACCCAGTCAGCTGGCCGCCTTAGCTGCCGGGGGGGACGCGGACGGTGTGGCCTTTGCTCTGCAAAACCCAGGCCTGTTGCCCTGCAGGAGGGCCGGGGGCTTCGGGGAGCGCGCGTGGGGGACCGCAAAAAGGGAGCCTCGGTGCGTGGTCGTGTGTCCACATCTGGGACTGCGTGCAACGCGGCTCCGCGCTGACGCGCATTCAAACACTCGTGCACGTGTCTGAATCTGTGCACAAGCAGTCGGCCCAGGTGGGTCCTGGCTGCAGTCCAGAGGGGTCAGAGTGCTCAGGGGACAAAAGCCACCTCCAGAGGACGAGAGGTGATGGGCGGGGCTGCTCCCACAGACGGGAAAGGTGCAGGGGGCGCTCTGGGAGCCAAGTCTTGAGAGGAGGGTCACCAAGCTCTCCATCCGCCCCTCTCCCCACCTGCTCTCTGCCCTCTGTCCCTGCTCCACGTCCCTCCGAGCCCCTGCATCCAGCGAACATTTCTGCCCAAATTCCTTTGGGAGAGATTAGGGTAGGAGAGGGCAGGAGTGAGGGCCTGGGCTGGGATCGGGGTCCTGTTGAAGAGGAAAAGGTGGGTACCCCCCACCCCAGGGCACCCACAGGGATGAGATGAGGTAGGAAGAGGCCTCACGGCGTGAGAAGATCTCCCTGGAGGAACTGCAGTGACTGAGCCATCCGCCACACAGGACAGACTGACCAAAGATGGGCAAAGCCCGTGATGCAATTAACCGTAGACAAAACGTCCCAGGCAAGAATGAGACGAGTTTGTTAGAAACGGAAAAGAAGCGTCACAGGTTCCAACAGCAGTAACAAGCAGTCACGAGGCACCAGACCGCACCAGAGTCCTGGAGTTTGTGACAGAGGCCAAAGGAAAAGTGACAAGGGCTGCTAGGCCACAGCAGTGTGGGGGCGCTGTGCTGGGGGTGGCGGAGAGGAGGAGGCGGAGACTGGGAAAGGGCGGAGCGTTCCAGGGCCAGAACACTCACTTCCTGGGCCTCTGGTCTGATGGGCTGGGCTGGAGCTGCCGGGGCAGAGGGCTGCGGTTTGCTGTGTCCTTCTCAACCTTGACAGGACACTTAGATGTCCCTGGCCTCCTCCCACACTGGAGTGAGACAACTAACTGATCCCAGGCGCTGTCAGCTGCCCCCGGGGACAAAACTACCCATGACAGAGAACTGTCAGAACTCTTCCCTGGACAGGTGGCCCATACACCAGCTGTCCAGCTCAGCTCCCTCCGTGCCCGACTTCCAGGGCCCATACCTGGTGAGCGCTCAGCAAAGGTTTCCTGAGTGAGTGATGAGTGATGATGATAGTGATGAGTGATGATGAGTGATGATGATGATGAGTGGTGAGTGATGAGTGATGATGATGATGAGTGGTGATGATAATGATGAGTGATGATGATGAGTGATGACGAGTGATGATGATGATGATGATGATGATGATGAGTGATGATGATGAGTGATGACGAGTGATGATGATGATGATGATGTTGAGTATTAGTGATGAGTGATGATGAGTGGTGATGATGATGAGTCTGAGTGCAAGTGATGAGTGATGATGATGAGGATGATGAGTGATGATGACGAGTGATGATGATGATGATGAGTGAAGATGAGTGATGAGTGATGACGAGTGATAATGATGATGATGATGTTGAGTATTAGTGATGAGTAATGATGAGTGGTGATGATGATGAGTATGAGTGCAAGTGATGGGTGATAATGAGTGATGACGAATGGTGATGAGTGATAAGTGATGATGAATGAGTGATGATGATGATGAGTGATGGGTGATGATGAGTGATGATAAATGGTGATGAGTGATAAGTGATGATGAGTGAGTGGATGAGTGATGAGTAATGATGAGTGATGATGAGTGAACACTGGTTGGGCCCCAGCAGTACCTTCTGGAGATAGGGAGGGAACTGTCCCTCAGAGCCCACAGCCCCAACAGTTACACCAACCATTGGGCAGCGAGCAGGGTCCTGGGAGAGTGTTAGCCGCCTGGCCATGCAGATGTCCCTGTCCCAGGGGACTGCAGCACTGAGGAGGCTGACAAGGGCAGTCTCTTTGCTGGGGCACCGTCCCTGTCTCCACAGTTGAGGGCAGGAAGGTAGGCCTGGGCCTGCAGCTCACACGGCACCTGTCCCACTGCAGACAGTCACATGCACCTGCAGCCCAGAGCTAGGCAGCAGAGTTAATGTTTCTTTAGAGTGAGGAAAAGTTAAGACATGTTACAGTTTATAAAAATTTGACAAACACAATCATGCACGATGTGGGAAAATAACCTCAGAGAATGTATTTATTACTTGACCGATCCATCTCCCTCATACTTCTCATGTGCTCTCTGGCTGCATACTTAGTCATCTCCATGGACATTGTCACTGTCGGTAGAGGACGAGAAACACAGTTGTCCTCCTTCCAGCATGGTTGGTTGATTGTAGGGTTGGGATGTCCTCACCTCCCAGGTGTGCCCTGCTTGCTGGCAGCTCGACTTCCTGTGCTCAGGTCACCAGACAGGTTGGCGCACACTGGCAGCCCGGGAACTAAGCCGGTGACTGGGGCGTGGACCATGTAAAGCCAGGGACCCAGGTTTGAGACTTAGGACCAAAAATAAACAAATGAAAGTGATTCCTCTTCTTCCCCTCCCTCCCGGCTTGTTCCTCCCTCCTTCCTCCCTTCAAAATGCTTCTTCCGCCTCTCCTTCCCTTCCTCTCTGAAAAGCAAAGTGATGATGATGGGGGCAGTGTTTCCCCCAACTCCTGGTGACAGCCAGGCCCTGTCTCCGCGTACAGCAGTTGAGGGTCTCCAGACAGGCTGGGGGCCTGTGCGTGCGGATCCTGTCCCCTCACCGCACAGAGGCCTGGAGAGCTGGGTGCTGGGATGTGTCCACCTTCCACGAAGGCTCTGCCTGCATCTCCTGTCAGGACATAGCAGGGATGCTGAGTATATGGCGGCGGTCATTTATAACAGTGAGGTGACAGAGAAAATTATGTCACAGATCCTGGGAAACAAGGCGCGGCCCCCTCAGCAGGGCCCATCAGGAGGCAGAGGGACGAGGGAGGCCTAGTGCCCTTTACTGGGTTCCTGCTGGAAAGGCGACCCCCCTGGGCTGGCAGTTGAATCACCCTGTGGGCTCCGGGCACAGGGCTGAGCCTGGCTGTCTGGAAACCACCTGGATGAGGGTTGGAGGAAGGGTGGTCAGAGCAGGGTCTGAGATGCCAACACCGGCCGTTGACTCAGCCCAAATAGAGGGTCTAAGAAAAGGCAGGACAAGGAGTAGGGAGGAGGGCGAGTTTGGGGAACTTGAACTGGGCCCCTTCTTCCCAGAGCAAAGCGCCCCTCTTCCAAAATGCCCAGTACTGTAGGTGTCAGTGAGGGAGACGCTGCCCCTGGGAAGGTCAGCGCCTGCGAGTGTCTTGGATGAGTTTGGTTTCTGCTCACAGAGAAAGTCTCCAGTTAGGGATGGGACTGGAGCCCTGCGCTGTGGAGGGGCAGCTGTGACCCAGCAGGGCCACGCGAATGGGCATGTGCTGAAAGCTGTCCTCTGACACAGCCGCGGGCCAGGGGCCAGCTGGGCCGGCGGCCACGCAGGGAGTCGTGTGAGGTCCGCAGGAAAGACACAAGGCGGCCGCTACGCGCAGACGCTCGAGGCGTGTGTGGCAGCCGAAGCACCACGGACCGGGCTCTGGCGCGCGCTGTGGGATGTGAAGTCTCGGCACCACTCAGCTTTATCTGAAGGTACTAGCAGAGCGGAAACTGAGCCACCTCACAGCGGACACCGTCCGTAAGGGCAGCGAAGCGTCAAAAGTCTGGGAGGAACAGCAAGACCACTCCAGGGAAAACTAGAAACTAGAGACACGGGAGGTCGGACACGATGGGAGACACCTAGCTTGTGGACTGGGGTGCTCGGTATACAGTCCCCCCAAACTCATTCATTCTTTCTGACTGACTTTCAGGACAAAAGAAACCGCCATCGATTTCCAACCCAGTTTGGTGGGACTTAAAATGCTTATTTTAAGATGTATATAGAAACACAAATTCAGGTGCTCCAGTGGAGTAGCGGTTGGATCTGCCGCCTCCAGCTGAGCGCAGTCCACACATATCCCAAGGCCCTGGGTTCACGTCCTGGGGCCGGGGAAATAACCAAAATGAACAACTAAATAAAATAAAGTGCTTCTTCCTCCTCTCTCTTCCTGCCCACTTCTGCTCACCTTCATTCCTGCTGTATCTTTCCTTTAGGAAAAACAAAACAGAGAGAGATACAGAATCAGTTAACAGCCCCGTGCTGGTCCTGGCGTTGGGGGCAGTGGAGATAAAATCAACAAGGCATGTGTGCAGCTTCCATGCCAGTGGGAAGACAGAGGAGGGCGGAGGCCGTGAGCTCAGACGCATGAAGAAGCGAATTCCCTGAAGGGCAGGCGTGGGCAGCGGGCCTTCAGGTGGGCAGCAGGGCAGTTAGAGGACTGGCAGGTGACCGGCCGTCCTCCTTGATGACACTCACCAAGCACAGCGCAGCTCAGCTAGCGAATGCTGCAAGGTGGGGGACATGCCGTGACCTTCCTTTATAGACAGCACCAGGACAGACAGGCCCACGTCCATCCGGACACCTGATGCCAGACCAGGCCTCCGGGGAAAAGGACCTTCAGTAAGAGGTCTGGGACCACAGGCGCTTCGCTGCAGGGGAAGGGGGAGCCTGTGTCCTCAAAACCCGGTCCGGGGTGAACGCAGTCGTGAAAGGCATCGTTTCGGCATGTAGAAGAGGATGGAGAAGGGTCCGCTGGAGATGCTGGGGCAAGAAGGGGTTTAGACAGCAAGCACTAGCAATTCTAGGGGACCAGTGACCTGCTTAGGTCCACAGCCTGTGTCGAGAGCCCAGCCAGAGAGCAGCATGAGGCGCAGGCAGGAGGAGTCAGTGACGGGTCACAGACCAAACCCCGGTGTTGACAAGACACAAAGAGAAATGGCAAAGAAGCTAACAGAAAAGTGGGCGAAAGAACTTGGAGGGACCCTCCCGGGGGACAGAGGAGGGGCTCAGGAGAAGGGGCCGCGGTAGGCGGCGCTGGAGCCCTGCTGGAGCCTGCTGGCCCCGGTGCCCGGAGCAGATGGGCCCTCGGGAGCAAGCGCAGCAGCGCGGGGAGGCACACCGTCCTCCCAGCACATCCACCATTGTGTGAGCCGCTGCCCTCCGCAGCTGCCCGCTGCAGCCAGGGATCAGAGGTCACAGAGGTCAGAGGAGGTCAGAGGGAAGCCGGAGGCCGTGTGTCAGCCCTGCAGGCAGAACAGAGCCGCTCCAGGCACATCTCCACCGACAGGACAGAGGACAGAGGATCCAGAGGAGGCCCAGCAGGACGGCATTTATAGAGGGCAAACCAGCCACTGTTCCCAGGGCCCTCGACACGCAGAGAAGCAGGGCACCAGCGTTAGACCAGCTCTGTGGCAGGGAGGGTGGGGCTGAGAGAACACAGGAGCCGCTGGCTTTACCGGGGTACCCTGGAAACCCAATGCAGAAATGCGGGGACTGGGGCAGGATGAGATGCCACCTCAGGTGCTGGGGGACATCAGCCAGAAGGAACTTCAGGCCTGGCTCTGCCACATCTTAGCTGTTGGGCCGAGGACAATGACCTACCTGGGGGAACCCCCATTTCCTCCTCTGTGAAATGGGGCACCCCCTCGGCAGCCCTGGGCCAGACGCCCAGCCAGCCCCGTCAGCAGTCTCCTCTCCAGGAAACAGGAGGCCAGTGTCGTGTCCCCGTTCAACCACAGCAACTAAGTCCCAGGAAGCGGTGTGGCCTTCCTGGAGTGGTGCACACGTCACCCGTCATCGGAAAAGGGGTCCTCATGTCGGGAGTGAGAGGAACCCTTTCCTGGGTTCAGCTTGTGAGACAGGAAGCATCGGACCCCGGGTGGCAGGGCCAGTGGGTACAAGGAAAAGTTCACACCAGCGACCTGGCACCGCCGCTGTCCCTACGGGACCTGCGCCGGGGCCCGCGTCAACGCACCCGTCTCAAACAGCCACACGAGAAGTGCCCGAGTGCACATCTCTGGGGGAGGCAGGGGTGCAGAGGTGGGTGAACTCTTAGAAAAACGTCGACTTTGTAAAATGTTTTCAGTGAGTGCTGTTCTGCTCCAAGTTTCAGCCTGGTGGGAGTTTCGTGCCGGAACGACTAGGTAGGAGTGTATAATGGACAAGTTAATTGTCCCCGTGTGGGGGTGAGTTGCCAGGAGATGATCCGGGCACGTGAGGAGCACCCTGGTCTGCAGCACAGCTGCCAGGGGAAGCAAGGGCACCGGTGCAGGGGCGGCGGAGGCCGGAAGAGACACCGCTGCCCAGGGGTGAGGCTCCGGCCAACCGCCATCACTTGGGACCCCCTTCCTGAATCTGCAGAAATAGGGGTGGGAGGAGGGGATGTGGTGATTGTCTGGAGTCAGGAAAGGAGCTTTAGAGCTACCTCTTCCCCAGGTGCCTTTCATGAGCCAAAAGACCCCACACCTAAATCTCTCCTAGGCTGGTCGTGCATCAGAAATGGGTTTGAGATATTTCTTATCTATTCCTTTGCCCCATCATCACCAAGGTTTTTGTGATACCTTGTTTTTGAGAAAAGATATAATTCTAGGACTGGACTGGAAACAAGGGAAATTTATCTTGTGCCTATTTATTTGTCCCTCCATCATTCCCTCCCTCCACCCACCATCTTCCATTCATGCATCCACTGTCCACCCATCCTTCCTTCCCTCTGTCCATCCATCCCTCCATCCATGCACGATCCATTTTCCCAGCTCACCTCCCACCCTCCCATCCACACACTTTCAGTGCACCCGACCCTGTGCTGGGCAGCAGGAGACACAGGAGCAGACAACACAATTCCTGACCCCCCAGAGAAGACGTGAAGCCGAGGAAAGAAGGCATGGATAGAACTGCAGACTCAAAGGAGAGGCTGGCCTGTGGTCCACACCCTAGTTGGGCAGCTGGGAAGGTGAGGCCAATGACTGACCGGCTGCATGATTCCGGGCCCTGGATGGTGTCTGGTCTTGAGGTCTCCAGTGTGTGGCCTTCCCCAAAGCCCTATGGGGAAAGGTACCATGTCACCCCGGATGAGACCGTCAGCCCGGCAGTCTAAGAGGACAACTGGTTCTTTGTCCACAACGCTCCTTGTCCCTCCTGCAATCAGTGGTGCCAGCTGATTGCTCTGAGGCAACAGAACAGGACAAAAGTGACAGGCCGGGCCCATCAACCACCTGCCCCACGAGACCCTAAACACTAGTGCCCGCTGCCAGGGGGCTGCTGCACTGAAGCGGAGGCAGCCTGGCTGCCTGAGCGGCCCCACTGCCCGCAGAGGTCGGCTGTCTGCTGATGGGGGCTTCAAACTTAACAGGA
>RJWH01011569.1:0-11667 GCA_004363575.1 Solenodon paradoxus | reverse complement strand
TCTCTCTCTCTCTCTCTCTCTCTCTCTCTGTCTGTCTCTCTGTCTCTCTCTGTCTCTCTCTTTCTCCCTCCCTCCCTCCCTTGCTGTCTCTACCAGTAAAGTTTCAGCTGCTTGCCATCCTCCTGTAAGCCAAAAACATGGAAACTGGAGGTTGTGGGGAAGTTGGTTCAGAAATGAATCAGCTTTACCGTGGGGTCAGCCACCTGAGGACAGTGGGGAACTCTCATTCCAAAAAGCCATCTCAGAAATCCTGAGCAAAGACAGGGCTTTTAGGGAGAAGGGGAAGGGTATTGTGTACTGTGTGTAAGACTCAAAAGAAGTACAAGGGTCTATTGTCATTCAGTTATTCATCACCCTGACTTGGTTCTGCTGGTTACTGCCTGAGTCAGTGATAAAGCTTGTCAGCAGGCTATGAGTGCAAAAAAAAAAAAAAAGAATTTAGTGTGTTAGTGCTTCTTTAAAAGGTTCATGACGTGAAGTTCTATGTTTACTATCTAATTTTATTTGAAAGCATATTAGTCTTCCACTTTCTCTGTGGTTTCTTTATGCTTCATAGAGCATCCTGTAATATTTTTTGCAAAGCTGGTTTTGTGGTGATGTACTCCATTAAGTTTTGCTTGTCAGAAAAGGTTATTATCAGTCCTTCAGTTCTGAATGATAACCTTGCCAGATATAGTATCCTAGATTGAAAATCCTTTTCTTTCAGCACTTTGAATATATTATGCCATTCCCTTCTGGCCTGCAGAGTTTCGTTTGAGAAGTCTACTGAGGGCTCCTCTGTATGTGACTCGTTTTTCTCTGGCTGTTTTTAATAGTCTTTCTTTATCTTGTATTTTTGACATTTTTATGACAGTATGTATTTCTAGGTGTATTTCTGTTTGGGCTTCTTTTATTAGGAACTCTTTGAGCTTCCTGGCTCTGGAGGCTTGCTTCATTCATCAGTTTGGAGATGTCTTCGTCTATTCTTCCTTCAAATATGGTTTCTGCCCCCTTTTCTGTCTCTTCCTCTGGGATCCCTATGATGTAAATGTTGTTCCTTTTGATGTTATCTCAGAGGTCTCGAATGCTGTCTTCGATTCTTCGGATTTTTTTATTTTTTATTTATTTTTATTTTTATATTTTTGCTGGTTTACTTGATTAAGTTCCTCTGTCCTATCTTCCAGAGCACTGATTCTTTTGGAAACGTCATCCATCCTATTGTTGAGTCCCTCTGTTGAGTTCTTTAATTAAGCCATCATGTCTCTTACCTGTTTGAGGTCTTGTTTTAATTCTTCTCTTTGCTTCCTGACATTCTTGTTTACTGCCTCTACTGATTTCTGGATTCACATGAGTATGTTAATCACTGTTACCCTAAATTCCTCTCCAGGTAATTTATATACATCTACTGTATTCAGATTTTCCCCTGGGTTTTTTATTTTATCCATCTTTCCACATATATTTCTCAGTGCCTTTGCTCTCTTTGACATTCTGTTAATATTTCTGTGGGTTCAGTTTCCCTGGCGTAGCATAGGTTTGACTTGCCCAGGATTGGTAATCAGGCTGCAGTTTCGCATCTACCACAAGGTGGCTCTAATGGGTAGCATTGAGGCTTGGGACTGCCTTCTCACTGTAACCTATGGAGTGGGACACCTGATGGGTGGGATTTCCAGTAGGTGGAATTGCTGTGGGTGGGGTTTCCACTCAGTAGACCCCAGGCTCTGGCATGAAATGGTTGTGGAAGGGGTTTGAGTTGCCTGATTTCCAGTTATGGCTGCACCCAGTGCAATTTCACTGTGCAGGCTCTTGCTCATCTCCCAGTGCGCTGGCTCTCCTTTCACCCCCTTGCAAGTCGACCCTCCATGGCTCTGTGTCTCAGCCCCACTGGGCCTGCCTCTCACTGTCTCCACAGCCGATCCCAAAATCCCTAGTCTCTGCCCCACTGCGTGTCTGGAGAGTCCAGAGCTCCATCCCAAATCCAAATCAGCGGCTTAGCTGAAGATCCCGCTGGGCACCCTCACCCACCATTAGTCTTCAGCTGTTCTGTCTCCAGCTGAAGTGCTGGTTGTTTCTTGGTATTTGTCTCAGGAAAATATATATATATATTTTTTTTTCAGTGTCCGTGGGGAGGGACCTAAAAATGTGTCCTATCGAGTCACCATCTGGAAGTTGATCTAAATGTCATTTTTGTCCTGCTTTTAATAAACTAGGGCCATCTTTAATGCAGGACAAAAAAAGGCATTTGAGTTACCCTGGACTCAGTCTGTTGATGGGGCAAAAGAGGCAGCTGCTTTGTGCCTGTGTTAAAGACAACTCTTGCCAGTACTGACTGTGGTAGGACACTGCTAGTACTGCTGTTACGACCCCTTGTGAGGATTCGCCTTTATCCCTCACACCTATTTCTTCAAAGGGAGCAGAACACCACAGAGTAGTTCATCTGCAGGTAAACGCTATGGGGGTTAATTCCGGCACTATGGGGGTTATCTCTGGCATTGTGTGGGTTATCTCTGGCACTGTGGGGATTATTGGGCACTTCTGGCACTGGGTCATTTATTGAGCATTTCTGGCATTGGGATGGTTAAAGCAGTATGCGTTCTAGGCAGGACATTTAGAGCGGGCCTTATGGGCATTACATATTCCTTGCAGTGACCCTGGCTGTTTGTATGAAGTCCAAACAGACCACACACCATTACTATATGATTACCTATCGGCATGGCATATTGAGTACTTGTTGCTGGCCTGAATGCTCTGCTCCTGCTTGGATTGCTCCACCTACTCCACTCCCCTTAGTAGCCAGCACATACCCTGTCCTGGTTTTTCCTCAAGGAAATATGGTAATCCTACATATTAAGTTTATGAGTTCAGTCATTCTGCATCTTTCCCACATAAGAACTAATACTGAACTGTCTATGAAGCATTTGACTACATACTCAGCAATATTTAGTTCTTGGTACTTTCCAGAAAAAAAGCATTTGAATAACAAAAATAGCAGAACTTTAAGCTGAAAAAACATAAAGCGATCCTCAATGCATAGAATCCTGGGCTTTGAAACAAAGTGCTACAAGCCATCCTTGTGGGATTACACTGAATTTAGACAACTATACTCTCAACCCAGTTCTCACAGGATTTCAGAATTTACAGGGGACCTGAGCTTACCCACAAAAATAATAAAATAGGTGAGAAAACAGGCACAATGACTAGGAGATAAGAGAAACAACAAAAAACAGAATTAGATCTAGAAAAAATATATTATTGGAAAGTTCAGATAAAGAATATAAATAATTATGAGTCATTATATATAAATATGTATGTTTATATGTAATTTATATATAAAAGAATTAGTGGAGATTAGCAAAATGAATTTATCTGAGATCTTAAATTCTTGTATTTAATTAAAAGCATAAATATCTTGATTTCAAAAGTACAAAGACTGTGCCCTGGTGGAGCAGTGGTTAGGTCAATCACTTCCAAAAGAACAAGCCACATACCTCTGGGTTTGATTCCTGGGGGTGGGGATAGGCAGGGGTGGAAATCAGTGTGAAAAATTAAATTAAAATAAAATAGAGATGTTCTTCCTTCTCTCTCTCTCTTCCTGTCTGTGTGCCTACTTGCCTTCATTTCTGCCTGTGTTTTAACTATATATACTATATATATATACATATATAGTATATAATATAATATATAATAATATAATTAAATAAATATGTATTTAAAAGGTGCACCAGGCAGATATTAACCAAAAGAAACTTTATGTAACTATATTAATATCATGGAGAATAGAATTTAAGGAAAAATGATTATAGATAAAGATGATTAAAGATTAATTACAATGATGAAAGTTTAAATTCACATATACAAATAACTAATATATAGACAAAATATACAATTGTATATTTGTATATACAATTGTATATACAAAATGCGCAATTCTAAGCTTGCCTAAAAATATAGGCAAAAATATTTAAAAAATTGATATACCTAGAGAAAGATAATAAACTATCTTAATGGGAATATTTAACACAGCTATCAGTAATTAATCAAGCAGTCCCCCAAAATCAGTGATGACAAAGGATTTAAAGCTTGGTCTATGGATATATGTAGAACTTTGCATCCAACAATCACAGAAACCATTTTTTGAAACATATTTGCAAGTTCATAATGCATGTTTTAATACACCTTGAGTTGGTATCATTTAATCCATGTTCCCTGATCATAATAGAATAAAGTTATATTTAAAATGACTTTGAAAATAAAACAAATAATTCATGGATCAAGGAAGATATCAAAGTGGACATTAAAAACAAAATGTGAAAATATCAAAAATTGTGGAATGCAGTTGAAAGTATAGAATAAAATCACCTAAATTATTAAGTGTAAAAAGAGAAGAAAAGTTAATAGCTAAATAAATGAAAACACATCTGTGTTCAGGAGTTGAAGAGTAGATGATATCACTTCTTTACTTCAAAACTTACTATGAAGCCACAGTGATCAAAACTGTCTTTATAGATGAACGGAATAAAACTGGGCTGGGGAAAGGACAAGTCAGTGGCTTTCTCTCTCCCCTTCTCTGTCTAAAACGTAATTATAGTTCTTCCTTTTCCTTCAGCCCCCATCAGGCAGCCCCAAGGCCATTCCAGCATTTATCAGGTGACTTGGGCTCCTGTCACAAGAACTTCTGCAGTTTCTTGTGGTTGGGGTTTCCCTGTTATTGCTAATCTCTGTTACCACATGTACTCTGTTTGGCTCTTAGCAATTCTATCACCTGTTCCCTGCATTAAAGTCCCTCCGTTTTACAAACTTAGAGTGACTTTTGTTTTTCCAATGGGACTCTGACCATTGCATATGACCCAGTATGTCTGCTGCTGAGTTGAGAAATGCAGACCTTCTCACCTTTAAAGGAAGATGTTTGAGGGAGTTTGTCACAGCATTTTCAGTAGCATTGGTGAGTTGCGGGTTAAGTGCATGTCTGTTTCTGTGGCTGGATAAAATCAATGCCTAACTAGGCCTCAGGTTCATCGAATAATTAACAGCATCAGTAAAATTGTTGAATAAATATTTTTATTGAAGTGACATTGATTTCTAACATTATGAAAGTTTCAGGTGTACAACATTACAAATCAACATCTGTATATATTATATTATTCACTATCAAAAGTTTAGTTTCCATTGTTCAAGGACTGAGTGAAGAGAAACACTAGAGATTTTTACTATATGCAGATTTATATAAATTAAAAATGCTTGCATTCAAAACAAAAACTTTTTTTATAAGAACTCATACAGAGAGAAGGCTATACCTCAAACTCATACAAATGATGACCTCTGGGGAGGATAGAGGAACAGACATGAAGAAGAGGATGAAGAAGGATGTATGAAAGAGTGATGAGAGGGTCTATATACCCAAGTGATAATAGAGAGCCATGAATTAAAGAGCAAGATTAATCAATGTGCTATATCTGAAGTGGAAGAAAAACCGTTATTAGGTGGTACTGAGACTTCATTTCAAAGAATATATTGTTGGATTATGGGGTGTGAAGCAGTAACTGCTCCAACGCCAAGTTAGTTTTCAGTAATAAGAATGAAAACATGAGACAGATGGTGAAGCAAAGAGCCAGATTAAGGGACAAGCACTGGGATAAAGTAGGGGTGTTATTGAAATTCTGTGACAATTTTATGTGCACCTCGCTTGAAGAGGATTCTAGGTCTGATGATTTTCTTGTCAGCGGCACTCAAACATGAGGTGAGATTATGATTTTGAATCTAAAACTGAATTGTAGTGACATTAAAAAAAAACCGATCCTGATTTGGGGGTGCCTTTGTGGCTCAGGTGACTGAGACACTGGTATGTAAACCCCACATAACCCAGGAAGGCGGGCTCAAGACCTGGGGCCAGGGTGAAAAAAAAAGAAAAAGAAAAAGAACAACTAACTAAATAAAGGTATTTCTTCCTCCTCTTCCATTCTTCTCTCCTTAAATGCTTCTTCCTTTCTTAAAAATAACAAAAAAAAGACTTAAAAAAAAAAAAAATCCCGTTTCAAGTGTTCAAGTCTCAGCTATAACCTGAAAGGCTGAGCTGCTTTTTCAAGTGGAAATCAGATTATATCTACATATGCACAGAGAGAGAGAGAGAGAGAGGGAGAGAGAGAGAGAGAGAGAGAGAGAGAGAGAGAGAGAAACAAGGAGCACTGGAGTGTTTTCAACAGCATAATTAAATTAATATATGACAACAATAGAAAAAGAAACACAACATGGTGCCAAGTTTTACTTTCCCTTGCTTTTATCTCTAACGTTGGTATGCTTTATTTGGTCAAAAATCATCCAAGTTCCAGAAGAATCTTTGTATAAGAGTATAAGAAAATCTGAAAAATAATCATACATAGAACCCCCAATGTAATAAATATCCTTTAAAAACTATATCACATCTGTCATCCATTAAACTTAAAGTGAGCAATGTTCTCATTTTAAAAATGGTGAAGTTAAGATGTGTTTTGTTCATTAGTTCTGATATTATTCCAAACACAAATCCCTCTCAGTATGTAACATAGTTGATGGTGTTTATCTGGCGTTTTTTTACAATTGTGTATAGTGATAATAAAGAAACATTTAAGTTGAACTGAGTCTTTGTTTCCATAGATGGTGAAGCCAAAGAAGAGATTCAAATACAACAGTAATACAATAGAATTATTAGGCCCATGTCTAATAACATGAGATTTAAATAATCACTCAAGCTCATAACAATTAGTTGTGGAATCTTGTCCTAACTCAGAACTCTATACACCCAGAAAATGTTGACTCATAAGCAAGTTGAAGAGGCAATATAATACAGTGCCTAAGACAAGCCTGGGTTGGAATCACAGCCCTTCTACTCAATAGAGGCTGCAGGATTACGTGCAGCCTCTACTCTGCAGTTTCTTCTGCAGTAAACTAGTCCTAATGAAAGCATTTTACAAAGTTGTTGCAGGGGTAAGTATAGAAGAGAATCTCAAGCCGTGCTCTCCATTAGAAATATAATTCATTTATGTAATTTTAAATTGTCTTCTAGTTACATTTTAAGTAAAAAGAAACAGATAAAACCAACATAATAATATATCTATCTAACCCAATGCACCAAAAATATTTTTATTTTAACATGAAATCAACATAAAATGAGATACATTTTTATATTTTCTTTGAAATTAAAAGTGTATTTTACTTTATGCACAATTTGGACTAGCCACATTTCAAGTTCTCGTTAGCAACATGTATTGGACTATTGCATTGGACAAGATAAATGTTAACTAACCAAGAACCTGTGACAAAGAAAGCACTCAAAGATTATTGGTTCCACAGTTTGGCTGCATTCTTCTTTACTCTGTCGTAAGCATATAAATTATTTTTTTTTGCAACACAAGCATCTATTTCCTTCATTCCAGTTATTCCAGTACTGTCTACTCCAAGGAATAAGATGTTGCCCTTTTTCCTTCTGACATGACTGCAGGGTTGTTAGTCCCGAACCTGTTCAGATGAGGGACTTGCCTGAGAACCAAGATGAAGAGTGTGGTCTCCATAAAGGATTCCATGAGGACTCAACCCAAACACATCCAGGGACCCAAACTCCTGGGTTTGTCCTTAGAATAGTTAGACTTCACGCAATGTGATACTGACAATATTTGGAACAGGATTGGGTCAGACAGATCTCTAAGGGACTGAAATTGCTCTGAGTAGGACACATCTTCATTTTTTTTTTTTTAAAGGAACGGTACATGCAGGAATGAAGATGAGTAGGCAGGTAGGAAAAGAGAGAAGGAAGCCACATTCCACTTTATTTAGTTGTTCACATGCATTGTTTCCCCACACACACCTGAACCCAGGGGTTTGTGGCCTTTGGAGGTGGTTTACCTAACTGCTTTTCCACCAGGCTGCTCCACCTTCATTCGTCACATTAAATCAAGACAGCTTTTACCTAAGTTGGGCTGGAGCAGCTTCTAACCTGTGCTTTTTCACACATCTTCTAATTATATGAAATAAATATAACCGGAAAAAGTTCCAGACTTGGTCATGGTCATGAGATGCCTCAATTACAACAGAAACAAAGGAACTAGTAACTGCGTTTATAATTCAGTAAGTCATTAAATGACTTTGCTTTTATTATTTTCTTTACATTCTTGTGATAATTATAAAGTGACAGAAACCTGAAAAACCAGTCTGACAGGTTTCTGTTAGTTTGGGACAATTAATTCAAATGTTCTTCAACTCGTAAACTGATTATTTCACTTTGTTTAGGTGTCAGAGTTTATAAAAGAATGCTAGGGAATGTCCGGACCATATCGCCTAGATTAATTTCAGCCCTGCTATTTACTAGCTGTGAAGTTAGAAAAGTCATCTGACCTCTCTATGCCTCAGTGTCTTCATCTATAAAATGAGAATAATGATAGTATGTACCTCATTGGGTTTTGTGATGACTAGGTTATCAGATGCAAAATGCTTAGAACAGCATGTGATTATGCTCTAAGTAAATGTCAAGGCTGTAATTCAGAGGACTTCTGAAATGAGGAATCTAAACAAAACTATTCAAGAATCTCAATAGTTTATGCATCTAGAAATTGCAGCCAGCTTTTTAAACAGCAAGGTATGGTAATAAGGTAGGGATATGAAAACCAAACTATTTTCTTTTCCTTCAACAGGTTGACTATCTTGTTTGAACCCTTAACTGGGAATCCATATCTGTGCCTAGTTACTAGCTTCATGATCTTGTGCAATTTATTTACTCTCTCTACAATCACCGAGTTTTCTTCACTTGTGAAGTGGGGTTAATAACTGCTCCTTCACAGGAACTGGAGTGCCTCCAGTTTCCATGGCAAGAAAGAGAGGCTTTCTTCCTCCTAATCCCCCTTAATCTGATCAAGGGTAGATAACCTGAAATTAGATTTTTTAATCTAGTTTCCTGAAATGAAATTTAACTTATTTTTAATTTTACTATTTGAATCAGCAAAAAGACATTTTTTTAATAAAGACTAACATTTCCCAAAATGAAATAATGGGGCGCATTTTTAGCTATTCATTTAAACAAATCCCAATGGTCCACTATAAATAAATTAAAATTACACAGAGAGAGAGAGAGAGGGAGGGAGAGAGAGAGAGAGAGAGAGAATGGTTTTACCTATTGTTCTAGCAAATTTATAAGTTAATATTACAAAAGAAATATTCTGTTATTTCATTTTGTACACGACCAGCATTTCTTTGTGTCAGTTTTTCAGGGGACATAAAAACCATTATCTTATCTGAGTGAGGGTTCTTGACTTTTGTTAAGATTGGTATGAAAACACCATTGAGTTTCTTGTAAACCTAATTTCTGTCCTATTCAGAATACTTGAGAATAGTAATAGCATTTATCAAATACATTACAGTGCCTGGAATTATGTATGCTTCAGCTGATTTAATCCTTAAATCATCTTAATGAGGCAAGTACTAATTAATATCCCCATTTAATAGATGCTGAAAAAGACTCAGAGAGGTTTGATCATTTGACTAAGGTGGTGTGGCTACTAAATAGTGGAAGGATTCAAATGCAAACAGGCTTCAGACTTCACTTACAGTGTTGACTTCATATAAACTTTCTGTGCTCCCGGAAAGCAACTGAGAAATTGCCCCACCTATTTGTGTTCTAGCTGTTCTCAGAGGACCACATGCCTACTGCAGACAAAAATCTGTTGTCACCCTTCCTCAAGACACTTGCTTCCCTGCCTCTGCAAAACCTCAGACTCTATTTCTTTAAAGCTATTATTCCTCTTTAATGAGCATTTTTGTTATTGCAGTAGTCTGAATACAATCATGTCTTTGGTGTGTTTTGTTCTCACACCACAAACTTACCCCCCAGGGATGAGGTCCCCAATATTTGAGAAAATAAAATCCACTTCAGAGAGTCCTCAACTGCTGTCAGGGATACCTTTTTTTGGAAGAGTAAGCAAATGCATTTCACCCATCCTCTCATAATCATTTCGAAAAAATTTTACCAACAAGGAGCGCAGGCAGACTCCTGAGAAGATGTGACATATGATCAGTTCATAGAAAACCAAGCTTGCTAAAGCTAACAGCTGTTGCTGAAAGAGAGCTAAAACATATGTGAGGCGTTTTATTGTTGGTTTGTTTTAAAGGAAAGGTGCAGGCAGGAATGAAGGCAAGTAGGCAGGAAGACAGGAGGAGAGAGAAGGAAGAGCATCTTTATTTTGTTTAATTGTTCATCTTGGTTGTTTCCCTTGGCCCTGGGTCTCGAATCTGGGTCCTTAGGATGTCTGTGGATTATGTCCCATGGCCTCTAGGTCACCAGGACATACCCTTAGATTTGAGGTTTTGAAACAGAATTCTTTCTCCCAAATCAGCCCCGCCACCACCTATTTCTATCTCTATTTCTATCTCTATCTTCCTCCTTACCTCTCTCTTTCAGAACTTCAGCAAATGCAAACTTTCTCAATAAAAAGCTTTAGTAACATTCCCAATCAGTTCTTATAAACATCTGTTAGGTACCACTGTGCTACCTTCTAAGGTACAGAAATAAATAAGACCTAAATCTTACTCTCATGGAGTTAACCCAGAAATAGAGCCAAATCTCATTGTATTCCACGTGGAACTAAACTCTCTATAGAGGATGGTTTATTGAAAGCACATTAGATGAGGGTGACTATGTCAGGCGCATTCCAGAACAATGAATAATACCATGTCTAGAGATGACCTCGACAAACCAGTTTTAACTAGAACCCCTAAATTACTCCCACCTCAGTCAGAGCTTTGACATTTAGTTTTCAACAAATATTAAGAATGTACTATGTCCCTAGAACTCTTCTAGACACTCCAGAAATCATCTCAGGGTTGAATTTTTCTGTGCCTCAATTTCTCCACTTTATATAGTGTTGGGGGCAGAAAGTAGAGCAAGGACAAAGTGGGAGTTGGCAGAACATCAAAGAAAACCAGCCCCGGGGCACAGAGCCTAGGTCACTATGGGAAAGCACTGGGGCAGTGTTCCTGTAACTGTTCACCTGCCAAAACAAGATAGATGAAGTTATGTAGTTAGAAAACAAAAGACTACGTAAGCAAATCTTTGTTTGTATAAGCTGCTTGAAGCAATTCTGTGCTGTGTATGAACTCAATAAATAGGCAGAATGCAGAATGTTTGGGGCTCTCAGTCTGTGAGACTGTTGGCCCCCCTAACCCCACCTTTCTATTTCTCACTCATTGTGTTTCTTAATCTCCTGTGGGGACCCCTTCTCTCCCCTGTTCCTGGGAGACAATCCCCACAATATAGGTCAAAAGTAAGGCATACATAGAACACAATATAAGTTCTATGTTCTCTTCTACACGACATTTGCTTTTTTATTTCCCAGAGGAAAATCTTGAGGACATATGACAAGATTTCCATCTCATTTTTATAAGCTCACCATATCTGATGCCATTAGTATATAAGATGTTACCTTTATTTATTTATTTTTCACTTGAAATCCAAAGAAAATCTTTCTTTTTCCCTTATTTCTCTCTCTCTCTCTCTCTCTCTCTCTCTCTCTCTCTCTCTCTCTCTCTCTCTCTCTCTCTCTCTCTCTCTCTCTTTTAAAGAAAAGTTACAGGCAAGAATGAAGGCATGCAGAGACAGGCAGGAAGAGAGAGGAGGAAAAAGCACCTAATTTTATTTAATTGTTCATATTGGGTGTTTTCTTTCTCCTCTTG
>RJWH01011568.1:0-11689 GCA_004363575.1 Solenodon paradoxus | reverse complement strand
TATCATAGGCCCCTTTGAAAAGAAATTAAGGTAAAGTACAAATATTGTAGATCCAAGATAGGGAAAAACATTGGCTGAGTAAAAAAATGACAAAGGGTAAAACTCTCTAATTTCAGTTATGACAAAACTTAATGTTGCAAATTACATAAATTGTTCAGAGATATATAAATCAAATTAATAAAAATATAGGAAATAACTAGAAGTGGCATGTCTTCATAGTTGAATCATAGAATGAAACATTTGGCTCAGACTTTAGTCCTGTTCTGAACGGCACTCGTTCAGCATTAGGGCCATTGGCACTTTAATTACATCCTTCCAAAAGCATCTTTTCAGAATTCCCTTTATGTCTTTGTTCCTGAGAATGTAGATGAAGAGGTTCAGCATGAGTGTGACCACCATGTACATCAGTGAGGCTGTTTCTGTTGAGTGTGAGATGTGGGAACCAGTAGAACTAAGGCACACTCCTAGTCCTGTGCAATAAAACAGTGAGACCAGTGAGAGGTGAGATTCACACGTGGAAAATGCTTCATACTTCCCCAGAGCAGATTAGATTCCACATTTGCAAGAAACTATCTTAGAGTATGAGTAAAGGATGCAAGCCCGGAGAACACCAGCTAGAAAAACAGCAGCAAAATATATAACCAAGTAATTGAGAAAAGCGCCAGAACAGGAGAGATGGACCACCTGATAGAGTTCACAAAAAATGAGGGATATGCACATCTGTGCAGGACAACCTCAACACCGTCAAGCTGTGTAACAAGGAATTCAGAGTACTCATGACCCAGGAATCCAGAACCAGCAGTCTGCAGAGCTGGGGATTTATGAAGACTGTGTAGTACAGTGGGTGACAGATTGCCACGAAGTGGTCATAGACCATCACAGTGAGGAAAGTGTCATCCATTCCCATAAAGAACATAAAAAAGGACATCTGTGTGATGTATTGTGCATAGGTGATGACTTCGCTCTGTATCTAGATGATCTGCAGCATCTTAGGGATGGTGGTGGAGTTGAAACATATGCCTGTAAAGACAGGTTGGAGAGGAAGAAGTAGATGGGTGTGTGGCGATGTGGGTGACAGATGATGGCCAGTATGATGAGCAGGTTTCCCAAGACAGTGATTATGCACATGGAGAAGAAAATGCCAAATACGAGGGACTGCATTTTTGGTTTATCTGTGAACCCCATAAGAAGAAACTGAAAATCTTGTACATTGCCTGGAACCATGTAGTGCTGGTTTCTATGAAGTAGAAAAGATAATGTGCATGACTAATGGTCCTAGAAACAGATATCATTCCTTAATGGAAATGCTATAATTTATATTTTCAGGAAAAATTGGAACAGTTAATGTGTGGTTTAAACTCCTTTATGGAATCCTATTTAATAACCAATTAACAACTATACAATCTCTGTTTCTTCCATTTTATTTTATTTATTTCACATGCTAAACACTTTCATGTACTTGAAAAATATATGGCTCCTATTTCCAGTGATGTAGAAAGAATATCAGCAACAAGTTATAGGGTATGCTAGATTTTTACAGGTGACAGGATAAAATGAATATTGGTATATCAAATATATGAATATATGGTTTAATTTTTAATATATGTTTAGGAAAGATCTGGTTACATCACCTTGTATGAAGAAGCCTACACGTAAGAGACCCTTGTCATGAATGTATCTGGGGAAATGTGTTCCTGCCAAGGGAATAGCCCTTGTGAGACTGAGAATGAGAAGTGGGATCATAGACATATTTACCAATATAAACTGAAAACAATTCATACATAAAAAATTCAACCAAAACTCAATTGAGAAACAAGAATCTGTAAAAAAAAATCACTCAAAATGCTGCCAATTAGAGAAAATGGACACATAGCATGCACTTGTAACATTAATAGTAAATGAGCATGAGAATCACATAGAAATACTTTTTCAACCTGAGCAATAGTTTGAAAATACCAAAATTTTCTTCCATCCTCACCAGACTGGGGAGAAATGTAGATGATAGAGTTTATGGGGTTGGAATTTTAAAGAGGACAAAAAAACACTGATCTCAGAACCGTGAACTGTTAAAACTTAGTGGACAAACTTGAAGAAAGACAGATATACATATATTTTTTTTCTTTAACTCTTTTTCAATTTCTATACTATTCAACCTCACACCACAGGTGGGTCCTGTCTCCTAATGCAGAATGTTTAGAGCATCCTGGGGTTCACCCACGCCAACCTGTGTGGTTGCCTAAAGTGTGCCTGAATATTGCTCTAAATATCCTGGAGACACAACTCCTCTGATGGAAATTTACTCTTAACTATGTTCCCATAACTTGATGTTTTGATATCTATTTCAGTGAAAAAGAAAATGAAGTACCATCCACACTGTAAAAAGCAAAGTCACACCGTGAAATCAGAAAATCTTTTAAAAAGGGAGGAGGATGTAGTACCTACGTTCTTAATTTTTAAATGAAAATGTTCAGTCAGGAATGAAGGCAGTAGGCAGGCAGTAAGAAAGTGTGATGTAGAAAAAAATATTTAATTTAATTTATTTTATTTAGCCCTCTTGGTTGTCTCCTTGTCATTGATCTCAACCAGAAAACTTGTGATGTATGAGGACTCACCTAGTCGAATAAACTGCTAGGTCAACAGGGCACACCCTAAAACGTAATTTTAATACATGAAATATGGGTTCTAAATATGTGTAAAAATGAAAAGGTTTCTGGGATTCTAGCTTAAAGAATATTGCCTACAAATGATGTCTTCAGATGATGCAACATTTGGCAATCGCAGTAGAACAAAAGGACCAGGAGTCACAGAGATGTGGACAGAAGTTGGAAATAGTGTATCATATGATTTATAAGCACCAAGTATCAAAAAAGCATATATATTTAAGTGAGAACTTTAGTTATTCAGTTATTAAAAAATCAAACAATCCATTGAGAGTAGTACATAATATTACTTGTACATTTTAGTAGTTTATAAATTACACATTATGAACAAATATTCATACTCACATAAAATTTTTCAGTTTTTTGTTGAATGAATACAATAAAACAGATGAACTCATTATATGGAACAAATAGCTAACAAAGAATAATTTCAAGAGATCCTTTAGTTGACTTACTAATCCACACATATGTAATGATGGCAAAGTAAGTTCATTAACATGCACTTTTCATTTTGTAAAGAAAATACATTTTAACTTGAACATCAAGAGAAAGGTGTTATGTTAAACATATATCACAGGTATTTATGGTGTAAAATAATATAGTCTATCATGATTGGCTAATCATTTGTCCTCAGTAAGAATATATTGTCAAAGATACACAATCTTAAAAAGAACTCCATTGATTAATGCCTCTCCCTCTACAGCTAACAAAATACATATTTCTCTACCCAATTACTTGCAAAGTTTTTGTACTGAAAGTCGATTTTTACTAGAAGGACTTAAATCTCCCAGTCTCTCTCCTAACTGGGCTCCCATGACCACCACTGAATTGTCAGCATTGACTCTTGTATCACCAAGTTTGCTATTTACTTCTCTTTTGGTATATTGCTATTTTGTTAGCTAGCAAGCCAACACCTTCAGTGATCTGGGCTCTGGACTCGGTTAGATTATCTCTTAGTAAACTCAGCTCTGTTCTTACCTCCATTCCCTTTGACCAACTCCAGTAGCATTTACTGGGCTTAAACTCACCTGGGTGTGGGTCTCTGATAAACTTTCAACAACAATGTCCAAAATCCTCCTGAGTAATTAGTGATGGAGAATGAAGCTCTGAACCCAGAGAAAGCAACAGGAAGTAGGATAACATTGATCCCCTGAGCCAGATTTAGGACTCTAGAATTAACATTAGTGTCCTGTCCATGACTAGGCTGTGCAGCTGAAGGTCTTTAGAGAAGAGGATTTACACTCCTGTGTTTGCTCACTAGCACCTTTCCCCTCTCCTGGAACTATAGACTCTGAAAAATTGATCTCCCTGTGGACACTGGTGTGGACAGAATGAAATTTTTCCTGCTCTATCTCTGTTCCTAGGATACAATGTTGTCAATTATGTGGTCAACTTGTAGGATTTTTTTCTCTTGAAATCTCCTATCTTCTAGAGAATTAAACTCTCCCCAAACATGTTCAAGCCTCATTCATGTTTTCTAGAGTCAGAGACTGAGGATTCTGTCTTGATTAGGTCTCTTTCTCCTAAATTATTTACCTCTGATGGGTGATCCTTAAATGCTATCATAAGAAGGGGCACAACTTTGTTCAAATGGTAAAATATTGGGAGGGGGTGGTCTTGTGTGTTTTTGACACTTTTAGGAAAATATATAGGATTTTCTTTATATATCGGATTAAAGCTTGTCATATATTCCTTCTTTATTTATGACTGTCAGTACTAAGAGATACATTTACATATATTTAGGCTCCTAGTTTACACAGTATAGGATTTGTCTGATTTTAATTTTAAGGTGGGGTTTCGGTGAGATAGTTGAAAGGTTTTTTCTCAGGGCTCTGTGAGGAAAGAATGCCAATCAGACCAAAAGTCAAATAGCCAGGGCTTTATTGGGGTTTGTGCACCCGGGCGAGGTTCTCCAGTCCTCAAAATGGGGACCGGGGAAGTTGTGCCCGAACAAAGGGAAGCACGCTCTTTAAGCAAAAAAATTTCGCAGGCTTCATGCGTGGCATTTGGGGATTGGTCCTGTGATTCCACGTGTGGGTTTCGATTCCTCAGTTTGACATCAGTTGCCTTTTTCCCGGGTACGTCGCCGTTTTGTCCCTCTTGGCCAGCCTAATAATAGTATTATCATGTACTCCACTAGAGGAATGAGACTTAGAGAAATTTAATGTTCTTGTGAAAATATAAATTGAGATTTGGATGAGTATTGATTTTTATTCTGTCTGAATCTGGATGTGTTTCTCAACCAGATAAATATTTTCACCACTGGAGATCTACTTGAAAATTTCAAAAGATATTGTGCTAATACCCACAACATATAGGATGCCAGCTGACTCAAACAATTTATCAACTACACATGTCAACAGTGTAGGGTGCGAAAAATCTTTTCTCACCAGCATTTCTCCAACTTCATTTTGCTGCACAAATGACCCAATCTTGTTCTATGTTATGAAACAATTTCTGAATCAATAATTCCTCCTGTGAGAGAGGAGCAGTATGTTAACCCCTGCCCCCGCCCTGTCCACAATGCTTATGAGCTGCTGATGCTGAAAGTGTGGGCATGTGGTTACATTGTGACATGAAAGCAAGGATGTGTTTCTTCTGTAGTCTGACATTGGTCATTTAGGTTTTCTGTATCAAATACTTGCTTTATCTGTAATTTTCAAATAGAAGTATAGGGATTTTCACTCACTCTAGACTTTGGAATAAATTTGTGTTTGATTCTTCTAAATATGGTTAATTTTTTCATCAACAATGACTATTTAATTTGTCAATCTTCTCCATCATTTGAAACTATGCTTTAGGTAATGCTCTTGAAATAATATAAGCAAAAATTATATGGCATGTCATATTTTGAAAGGTGATCAAAGAAAATGAAAGTGGCATATGGAATGTGTTAAGATAAACTTTTTCACATATAATTAGGGGAGACCTGGTTACATCACCTTGTTTGAAGTAAAACCTTTAATAAGAGACCCTCTCTCATGAATGATCTGGGGATTGTGTTCCCAAAGAGGTAACAGCCAGTGTGAAGACTAAGAAATGTGCTTGTTTTAATTTAAGAAAAGGAAACCAGCTTGCTGAGAATTATATATAGAGAGAATGAGGAGAAAGCGTCAGAAATTGTTAAAGAATGAAATGGCTCTCTTTCTACTGCTGAAATTTTGTGTTACAAAGGATTCCCTCAACTAGAAATTTATAAAATTGTTAAAAATCTATCCTGAATGTTTAGTGAATCAGTCCAGTATCTTCTGTCTTCAAATTCTGACTTCAATATTATGAGAGTCACCTTGGAATACATGAGCTAAGGCTTTCTTGTCCTAAGAACTTATCCTATCAACCAGAGACATGTACCTGATGATATTTAAAAATAATGCCCTGTATAACCAGCTCCCTAGATATCACTGGTATGATCTCCCATCACTCAAACAGCCACTAATTTGGCCATAAGGCTATACAGTAACACTTTCTGTATGCTGAAAGTATCACATGGTGTATCTCAGTCAATGTGTCTTATTTCACTTGGTCTTCAGTATTATTGGATGTGACTATAGATCAGTTTTTTTATAGTTCTATAGTATTCAATATGTGCCACTCTATGTAAACATAATTTTTATATGCTGGGCTTAATTATCTATTCAATGTTTAACTTGAAGAAGTTGGCATTTACTGGATATGTCTATGAGAAATTAATACAATTGCATTTTTAAAAGAATACTGTTTGCATTCTGTGTAAATGCATATGCTAATGATTCCTGATCAGAATGCCCACAAACTTCCTATTTTTGTGTTTGGTTATTTAAGGTATTTCTAAACCTCAAATATAAAGATTAAATGATGCAAGTCCTCATTTAAAAACCATGATTTCTGTTTTGTGCTTCTACTTTGCTTATTTCAGAAACAAACCCCTCTTTTGGGGAGAAATGACTGTTTTTAACTTTTCTCATCATATAGTCCATTCATAAACATTTCAAGAAATACTTCTCTATTAATTTTATCCTTTATTTTAGCTAAAATTATTTCATGCATATTTACTTTTTGATTCTTACGGTATTAAAATTTATAGAGATACAACTGACCTAAGATATAGTGTAATGTCAGCAAAGGGAGGTATGGATGCTGTGAATATGATGAACTAATTACATTGCTATAGTGTTCAGATTTTGTTTTCATATTAGAACAGTGAAAGTCTTAAGTGCACTTTACTTAACAAAAATGAAAAAATCCAAAATGATGACTTCATTTGAGAAGAAGCTAATATATGAAGATCTATGTAATCCCTTGAAATAAGTGGGAATGTCCAAATATTTCATATCCTAGTTGGGGGATAGCACTGACTGAGTTTAATGACAAACGGGAAAACTTTTGAATATCCGTTATCACTGGATTTAATGGTGTTAATTACATAAATTGTATAGAGCTATATAAACAAAATAAATATAAATTATAAGATATAAATAGAAGAGGTATGTTCTCATAGCTGATTTGAGATTGCAACATTTGGCTCAGGCTTTAGTCTTGTTCTCACTGGCATTTGGTCAGCATTAAGATAATTGGCACATTAATTACATCCTTCCCAAAGAGTCTTTTTAGAGACCCTTTTATGTCTTTGTTCCTGAGACTGTAGATGAAAGGATTCAGCATGGGTGCGACCACCGTGTACATCACTGAGGCTGTTGCAGTAGAGTGTGAGCTGTGGGAACCAGAAGAGCTTAGATAAACTCCTAAGCTTGTACAATAATATAAGAAGACCACTGAGAGGTGAGATGCACATGTGGAAAAAGCTTTATACTTCCCCCGAGCAGATGAGATTCCATGTATGGAAGAAACTATCTTAGAGTACGAGTAAAGGATACCAGCTAAGGTACCACCACCTAGAAAAACTGCAACAAAATATATCACCCAGTCGTTGACAAAAGTGTCAGAGCAGGCAAGATGAACCACCTGATTGAGTTCACAGAAAAAGTGTGGGATTTGCACATCTGTGCAGAAGGACAACCTCAACACCATCAAGCTGTGTAATAAGGAATCAAGAGCACACATAATCCAGGACCCCAGAACCAGCAGTCCACAGAGCCGGGGGTTCATGATGACTGTGTAGTGCAGTGGGTGGCAGATGGCCATGAAACGGTCATAGGCCATCACAGTCAGGAGAAAGTCATCCAGTCCTCCAAAGAGCATAAAAAAGTACATCTGTGTGATGCATCCTGCATAGGTGATGACTTTACTCTGTATCAAGATGTTCTGCAGCATCTTAGGGATGGTGGTTGTTGTGAAACAGATGTCTACAAAGGACAGGTTGGAGAGGAAGAAGTACATGGGTGTGTGGAGATGTGGGTCTGAGATGACTGCCAGAATGATGAGCAGGTTCCCTAGGACAGTAATTATGTACATGGAGAGGAAAATCCCAAATATGAGAGGTTGCATTTCTGGTTCACCCGTGAACCCCATAAGAAGAAAATCTGAGAGTCTTGTATCATTAGTTGGTTCCATGTAGTAGGGCTGATTAGCAAGAAAAAATAGAATATAGTGACTATTGTTCTGGAAAGAGACATCATGTCATTGTGAAAATGCTGTAACATATTTTCTTGAAACTGTTTAGAATATTCGATGTATGAATGTAGTTCATTTATGGATTCTTATATATTTTCTAATTAACTAGGTATCCAACTCCCTGATATCTCCTTTGATGTTATATATTTCACATGTTTAATGTGAATTTCTTTCATCCATTTGTAAAATATAAAGTTCCTATTTCCAAATATGTTGAAAGAATATCAGTAATAAATAGGGCATTGTCAGATTTTGACAGGAGATAGGAAAAAATGAATAGAGGTATTCGGAATGTATGAAGATGGTATACTTTTTAATGCATGTGTAGGAATACCCTTGCTACATCACCTTGTTTAAAGACACACAAGTAAGAGCAAGGGAGAGAGGAGAATATGTAAGAAGTATGTGCAAGAGCTATGATTTAAAAACCCCAAAGGTTTGTCATATCAACAAGAAACACACACATCTGTGAGCAGTGCACACCCACTCAAACACTACAGAGCCTTACTTCCTGTATTGTATGCCTGACTTTCTTATATCCAAACATAATGATTAGGACAGAAGTTTATACAATTTATAGTTCAGATCAGAAATTCTTTCCACTAAGGAATTTGCGAATGCAATCAAGATTTCAACTTTGCAAGCTTCCCAAGTCCCCATAGACTTGGGGATCCACGTTGGATGTTTTATGTTCTGCCCTGTCTTTAAGGGATCATTGAATGTTGTTAGGTGAAGAGACAGAGAGAGAAAGAGAGAGGGAGAGAGAGAGAGACAGACAGAGAGAGAGAGAGAGACAGAAGAGATAAATGTGTTGGGAAGAGGGTGAAAAAGGTCTCATAGGTCAGGGGCTACTTTAGAGATTATGAGCACTTAAAAATTAAAAAATCTTTGCTTTTGAGGATATTCAACTCTCATTATATCACCTTGCTACCCATCAGATATGATACTGAGGCAAAATAATTTTATTCTAAGGACATAAGTAGTGGTACTTTTTCAGTGCCAACACCCTACTGGTTGAACTGTCAAGATAAAATGGACAAAAGAAAGAAGCAATTCATGAAAGGAAATAGATGCAACAAAAATTCAGCCTTTTATAAGATTTGGTTTCCTGTGTCTGTTACATATTTTTTATGAGATCCTCTAGTATATGAAAGAAGATTGTCTTATCTTTATTATGTGATTTTTTTGTTATTTTGGGCTTTAGCATTATATCTGACTTTTTTCTTTTTGACAAGTTCAATGGCACAATCTATTCCTGGTTCAAGTCTTATTCCAACATTAAACGTTGTCCTCAAATCATGTTCTGTAAAATCCTACTCACATCATGAGAAAACGAAACTTCCTCAGAGTAAGATTCTTCATATTATTTCTTGAGCACATTTTGTCATATGATCATTTATTTCAGTGTATTGTGACTTCAACATTATATTATATGGATTTCATTTGCATTTTTCATCTTTGTTAATTCATAAAGTTTTCTGACTATACATGCACTTGTATAGAATGAAATTTAGGAAATGGAACTTTTCTGAATAAAACTCAATGCAGAGTAAATGAAACCAGGTCATTTAAAGTGGTTTTATAACCCCTATCCATTCAATGGAGCATTGAAAGCAAGCCAAAATATTTGAGCATGAATTGAACAATATCATCATGTATTAATAATCAGCAAAGACCTTGGCATAAGCTAAGACAAATGTACATAGAATTTCTCACACAGTGTCTATATTTTCAAAACATTTTGAATGAAACAGGAATCAAATCTCCATATATAAGGATATTTATATTATCTGACAAACTTTATTTCAGTTTTGTTTCCAGGTTGGTTTGTTTTATAAAAGCTCATGCAAATGGTGTGCCCTATGGAAGGAAATTAAGCGGTTCCTATCTCACATTTTTATGTTTGTCTATTTTTAATTCTTAAGGTGCTTAGAATTATTTTATTATTTATTTACAATGATACATGATTTTTAAGAAATTTTCTTTGAACCTCATTCTCCATGTATCTTGTGTGAAAATCAAAGCCAATGAAAACTCATGGCAAAAGCAAAGATAAAAATTTTTGTGAACATATATAAATGATCTATAGGTGATTAGAACCTCAATTAAGTTTATTAAATTATAAGGTGCAAACACTTAAAATAAAGTTGTAAACATATTCATATATATAATATCCAACCAAATTCAATTGCCTAAGTTATCCAAAAATAACTTGAATTGTTGCCAGTTATAGACATTTATTATAATAGTAACTTGTAATAATAGGAAACAAACATGGTAATCAAACATATTACTATTTTCTCAAGCTGAGAAATAGTTTTAAAAAGTAAGAAGAATTTTATTTCACCCTCACCAGACTGGGGAGAAACATAGTTGATAATACTTTTGGTTGGGATCTTAAGGAGGACAGGGGGCACTCTGTAACTGAACTCAGAACTTTGAGCTGTTACAACTCAGGTTTGTGGACACAACCTGAAAACAGAGATAAATATCACACATACAGATATGCACAACTCAGGGTCCTTAGTCTTCACGCTAATGTCCTTCACTCTCTGAGATGGGATCTGTCCCCTCAGGTAAGAGGTTTAAAGCATCTCAGGGTCCATCCCTCCCTCGTGTGGTATCCTAAAGTGTATGTGAACATTCCTCTTAATACCTTAGGGACATATTCTCCTTTGTTGGGGTTGCCAGTGTTAACAGCCTGCATATTTTGAAGCTTTGATATCCTAGTAATTTAGCAAGAGAGCATCCAGTAGAAATGGCATTCACACCATGAAATGTATGTATCAAAAACTGATGAGCCTTCATTTTACTAGATGATTAGAGGGATTTATGAAAGGTAATATTGAGTAAGAAGTAAAGGCGAAACAATAGTTAAAAAGATTAGTGTTACCTACATGGCACCTAAAATGCTCATGTATTTCCTTTTCTATATTGAATTTCAATGTGAGGACATAGAAGTCTGTTGTTGGGTGTGTTGTGAAATGCACAAAGACTGAGCTGAACTCTTAGTATAATAAGAATATTGTAGTGTCAACAAAATAAAATAATACAGAAAAGTGTGTCTAATGTGTAAGGATGTGTTTGCTTCATATATAGAAAAAATTGTTAACTAAAGTATTTTGAAATAGCTTATGACAGAATACATTTGCATTAAGTATAGTGGTTCAAACCAATTATGAAAACAAAATTGAATGGGTTTTCAAAATCATCATATAAAATAAAAGATACCTCATTATCTTAATTTAATGACAGTGACTTGGGTCCTTAATTCAAGATCGGATCAGCAGAGACTATGAGATAAAAGAATAAGTCATAATCTTTTAAAATAAAATGAGGATGCTATATTAAATTATATTTTTATATATAGATAAGGATTTAAAATATACTCATGAATGAAAAGGTGGTTGAGAGTCAGACTTAAAGAATACATCCAAAATGACTTCTACACATGATGAAACATTTGGAAATAGTTGTCA
>RJWH01011567.1:0-11680 GCA_004363575.1 Solenodon paradoxus | reverse complement strand
CCTCTCTGACCTGAGGCCCAGTCTCTGTCCTGAACTGACCAGGGGCCCCCCTGGTGCTCCATCCCCCATGAAACCCAAGTTCGAGGGCTATGTGGAGCTCCCTCGGACCACAGGCCAGTTTCCCTCGTCGCCTGTGGTCAGCCCTGCCCCTCTGATAGCCGAGGGTCCTGTCCTGAGCCCAGTGGAGCCCCGGGCCAACGTGGCTCCCACCTCCCCACACCTGGAGGGTCTCCTGGTCCTTCAGCAGGTGGGTGATTATTGTTTCCTCCCTGGCCTGGCTCATGGCCCTCTCTCCCCGCAGGGTAAGCCCTCTTCCCCAGGATCCTTTCCTGAGTTCGGGGAGCAGGCTTTCCAGGCCAAGAAACCCCCGTGCCAGGCTATTTCCCAGCTATCTGCCATTCAACTCTTCAAAGCCCTGAAGCAGCAGGACTACCTGTCTCTGCCCACTTGGGACGTCAGCAGGCAGGAGGCGTGCTGAGACGCTTCCCCCACTTGCTTGTCTCCCTGCCCTGGTGCCCGCACAGTTGTTTCTGTAAAATCCATTATCAGCTGCCACGTTGGGACAGATGAGTCGGGAAAATGTACCACCCTTTCACTTTCCCCCTTTACCATCTGCAAGTCTCTGCTCTCTTTTTCTCCTTCTTCTCCTCATCCTCCTTCACCCCCTGCTCTTCTTCCTCCTCATTCTCTTCCTCCTCCTCATTCTCCTCCTCCTCCTCCTGCTCCTGCTCCTGCTCCTCTTCCTCCACCTCCGCCTCCTCTCTTCAAATTAACTTAGTCCCTGAATCATTCGTGTTCTACACATATGCATCTCATTTACCTTCATTTTTCACATACTTTCTTGACTTTTGCTATTTTTTTCTTTCTCTTTTCACTAATTTTTCACTATTGTGAGTTTCAGGTCCAAATTAAGCCCATCCTTCTGTTGACTGGTTGTGTGGGAGGGTGGGTGTCTGGTCCTTCCCTAGCAAGTGTGTCTGCTGCAGGTGACCAGTCCAGGAGCAAGAGGTGGGGGGCAAGCAGTGGGGCCTCAGGGTTCAGGGCTTGGAAGTGCAGCCCAGGGAAGGGCCCCCTACGTCAGGCACTATAGCCCCACCCCTGTGGATGGCTCTCCGAGAAATGAGCATGAGGAAGGAGCCTCCCAGGAAGAACTGCTTATTAGTCACAGGAAGCCCTGCTTGTCTCACCAAGTGACAAGGGGACAGCCTCAAGGGACAAGGAGGCCACTGACTTGCAATGCTCGTTCCTGGCTGAAGTCATCTCCTTGCTATGCCCAGGCTGATGGGCCCTGCGGGCTTTTGGGAGGGGACCCTAGGACCCACACCCCCTGTAGAAAATTTGGAAGAACTGCTTAGAATAATGATCAAGGGCGCATACACGTTAGGACTTACGATCTGAATCACCAGCTTCTCTCCCTCCAGGAGGATCTTGCGACCCCCACTCCACCAGCCATGACTGAGGGTTCTTGGTCTGTGTCTGGGACTCTGCCGGGAGTTATGGTTCTTTCAAATCTTTGCCTTTCTGATAAGCAAAAAAAAAAAAAAAAAAAAAGGCATCTATTTGTTTTGATTTGCATTATTTGAGAACTATGAAGTTTGCACAAAGATTTATATTTTAGTGCATTGGTATGTTTTTTACTGGACGAAGCTCATTAAGAATTTTGCCAGTCAGGTGTGTGCATCTTTTATCTGATTAAGTTTTTAAAACTCTGCGTGTGGTCTTCCGAGAGTAGCGCCAAAACGCTTTCCCCGAGTGTGTGGTTTGACTTGAATTTTGCATGTGAGACTCTTGGGAGGCCTTAATGTAGTCTCTTCTGTGGTGTTGAAGAGACTTCCCCATGAACTCCTTCAAATGATGTCCAGTTGACAGTAGGCCTTCCTGACTTCAAAACTGCATTTGTCTTAATTTATATATATATACATACATGTTTTGTCTAGTTTTTTGTGTGTATGTGTTTTGAGCTTTTCATGTAAAATGTTAATGATTTTGGAATGGATACTTGCGAGATAAGGAATTTATGTTTTTTCCCCCTAAAGTTGCCAGATGTTCTTAGATCATGTTTAGAATCTCCCGTTGTCCACCCATCTCTCTAAAATGCCCTTTTTATAATCGAGAAAGCTCTGCGTTTACTTAGTTGGTCCTAGACTTCCCATTTAATACACTGTTCTTTCATGGGCGCCTGCCATGAGAGGTGATGGTTTTTTTGATGGTTCTACCTTATGTTTTAACAAACAGCAGATGTTCTTGTTACTTTTGCTCACAACTTTCCATTCATTATAGCAAGATGTATAGTAGAAGACAATTACAAACAACTGAAATATTCACCAATGATGAAATTAGGAACAACATTCTAGAACATTCTAAAGTAGAATCTTCTGTTTTAAACGAAGTGAGATGAACCAACATACATTAGACAGAAGTCCCAGATATTCATTCCAAAATGTTTGGATACTGTTAACTGAAAACAAAATGTAATATTTTTATTATAAAATAAAACAAAGCCCTAACTGTGTGTGTATGTGTTGGATTGGTTAGAGGAGGCAGTTAATTAAAACCACATTACGTTAAGAAGGATGAATCCTATTCCAGAGAAAGGGCCTTTGGTCTTTGAGGCACTTGAGTGCGTTTGGGGACAGTTAGGGACATAGCAGGAATGCTGTGACTAGCAGAGTGGGAACCAGTGGATTTCTGGAAAGGACAGGCGTAAGAGAAGAAGAGGACAGATGGGCGGAGAAGTAACAAAGGACAGCCACTCTAACACAATCACTCTTTCCTTGAAATCCAAATTCAGCTGGGCAACCTGGGTTTGCTCTCTCGTGAGTTAGGAGAACTAAGCGTGAGACCTAGCCCTCCAGGAATCTAGCTGAGAATCATCGAGAGCTGTTTCTGACAGGCCCCACTCAGCTCATAGAGCAGGATCAACTTATTCAACTGTCACCATTTCCTCTCTGTCATACCCTGCTTTCTAACCCAAGAAACCAAGGCACAAAGATCTGATTTCGCTTGTCCCAGGGCAGCCCGTTGGTAAGTGGCAGAGCCAAGATTCGAACCCTGGCCCTGCAGTTCAGAGACTGCTCTCGGAACGTAAGATCCCTACAGGGTGTGAGAGGGTCTCTGTTGTTCTGACAGGTGGCAGAGGCAGCAAAGGGGCCGCTCCCTCATGGGAAGACATCAAAGCCCCCAGAGCAAAGCTAGCCCCCTCCCGCATGAGGGAAGGCAACAGATTGCAAAGAAAAACAACATGGTCCTTCCTGCTTTCAAGCTAAATTGCTTAGAGAGCGTTAAGAAATACTTTCTGATAATGAGCATACATAAACTGCTAGGGCCGATGGGCGAGGTGCCTCCTCGTCCTTTTCTTCCCAGAGGAGAGCCCTCGCCCCTCTCTGAGAGTTCTTTTCTCTAAAAAAAGTTCTGCTGCTTTCTGTCGCTTTGAGTTTGTGCTGAGAGTCCTTCCTAAGACCAGCTGGTAAGAGGGTAAGGCGGAGACACCCGGTAAGATTATCCAGGGCAGCAGGCTGGGCCTGAGCTTCAGCAAGCCCCCTGGGAACTGGAGTCCCCTGCCTGGGCACTCTCAGTAGGACCAAAGCAGGGCCGCTGAGCCGCTGGTCTGCACCAGTGCTGATCCCCCACTCTGTTCCCTGATCTCGCTCCCCCCCGCCCCCCAGTGTCACCAAGGATCCCTCGCCCCTATGGTAACAGTATGACAAGACAGAAAAATGTACCAACCGAGGCAATTCAGTGACAGGAGGGATGGAGCCAGAGGCAACCATGAGAGATGTTTGTATTTCTCTGCCAGTGAAATAATTGGGAAGTCCCGACCTTTCAGGGAGGATCTCATCTCCCTCACCTGTCTGCCCCTCAGAGCCCAGTCCAAGACTGCAAGTCACAAGTGACCATGCAGGAATTGTCACAGCCTGAGGCCACCAGAAGCCTCTGTGAAATGGAGGCGGACGTGCAGAAGGCTGGCTAGGGAGGGCAGGAAAGAGGAGGAAGCAGAGCTGGGCAGGAGGCCCCCTTGGACCGGCCAGACCTTGCAGGGCAGCTGCCAGCCCAGAGAGGCCCCTGGGCGCTAGTGTCCCCTGAGAGTTGGGCCCCATGTTAGGCCAAATGACCAGGCCCTGGGGCCTTCGTGGTATGGGGCACTGACCAGAGACATCTTGAGAAGGAAGAAGGAACTACGGCTGGAGCCCGTCAGCAACCCGGTGCCGGCTCCTTTCCTGAGGGAGGGCTCCCCACATCAGCCATGTAGGGCAGCGAGTGGAATAAGGAAACAACCAGAGGAGTAGCAACGCAGAGCAGAGCAGGCAGGGTCCATTAGTTAAGTGCTCGCTGCAGGAAACACCCCTTATCATGGGAATGCAAGAAGGAATGTAGCAATTAAGCAAGATTTACTCTGGTTAACTCCTCACTGCAGAAGGGTGACCCCTCACCTTGGGGTCTTAAAGTAGGAAGAGAGTAATGAATGAAAAGGCAGAGAAACACAGCCATGATGGGTTGCATACCTAGCCCCCAGCCCCATAAAGCATTCTGTCCGTAGTGTATATAAATAAGGCCATGCTGCCCCACAAAGAAACTGCAGCTGCACAGCCCACAGACTCTCCCTTGCTCACCTCTCTTTGCCAACTTTCTGTGCACCGCTGATGTCAGGCTCCATGAGTTCTTTCTTGGTCTACAGTCGAGAACCCAAAAGAGCTTCAATTCCAAGATCAGGGTCTTTGACAGGCTCCACCAAGAAAGGCTGGGCAGTCAGGGAAGGAGTGTGGACAGAGGCATGACTGAAGGACTGAAATGCAGGTGATCTGCACCATGAGTTAACCTGGTGCAGAGGTGACCTCACCACCCAGGGGCCTCTCAGCCACTCTCCAGCTCTAACTCGCGCGTGGGTCCTTAAGAGAAAACCACTCTGTCTGGAGCCCTGAGTCCACCCCACCAGAGCCAGGTGGTTCAGCTCTCTGTTCCAACTCCTGATTTTGTCTTTGTCGCCGTATTATAATTGTTGGCTTATATCTTTGTATCCCTACTGGAGTGAGAGCTTCCCGAGGCTCAGAATCTGTTGCCATGCTTATTGCAGGGGGATTCTGGGAATCCTCACTCTTGTCCCTTCCTGTCCAGTGAAATGATTCAGTTATTCTGCTAAGGGCCTGGGGGTGAAGACGTTTGAATAATTGCTGGTTTCCAAAGGCAAATTACACACTGAAGTCTTCAGATTTCACAGAGGCCATGCAGAAGAGAGCCAGAGAAGTGGGTGGGTTTTGTCATTATTTCCAGCCTTGAGGATGACCCTAGACACTCCAGTGGCCCAGGAGTTGGTGTGCCTAGCCAGAGGAAGCTAGGGGCTGGCATCCACGCCCCCAAACAGGTTGTCAGACTGATAAACATAATGCTGATGTCCAGTTAAACATGAATTTTACATCCACAGTGACTAGTGTGAGGTGTTTATCTGAAATTCAAAGTTACCTGGGTTTTTTTTCTGGAAACTATTCTCAGCTCACATGTACACAAAGATGTTCATCACAGCACTAATGATAAAACCTCAGAAACCATTAAATATCTATCAACAGGGAGTGTGGTCTAAAACATGAAATAAATGTTATATTCACAAGGATGTGCATATTAGGAAAAGAGGCAAGTCTCTAAAGCACTGAGTTACACAGCAGCTAAACCAGCCCCTGCTGTGTCCCTAGCTGTCCTTGGGGGAGAGGTGAATTTGGGGTCCAGATCTTAGTTGAATAGGTGTCCGTCATGGCCTCTGGGAGGTGACAGTACAGGCAGTAACCGTAAATTCTTACAGACCCGGGAGGAGGGCTGATTCCAAGGCATCCCAAAGATAGACGTGGAATGCAAAGGCTGGAACATGAGAGAGGTTTGCAGTGTCGATTCCCGAGAAATTGCAGCTCACTGGAAGTGCCTGCGATGAATCTGATAAATCCTCTGAGGAGGAGGCGGAGACCCCCACGAGCACACACAGAACGGATATGACCTCCTGACTACTGCAAGGCCGAGGAGATGTTTCTCTGGCTCGCAGACACCAAACGAAGATGAGAAGAGATGGGAAAACAGAGAATGAGTGTGCCAGTGGCTTGAGGGAGTGTCCCGTGACGGCCAATTGGTCACTGAATCGACACAACCTCAAGAATGCTGTGGGCAACTTCGGTGGGAAGGTTGGTGAGTGCTTTGGTCCAAGACCAATTCTCACTGATGTGAGAGGCCAGTCTCTGCATCCAGGTGGCAAGGTCTGGAGGCAGAAGCTCCTGGAGACTGGATCCCCTGGGAATGTGAAATTTGGAAAGGGGAGTGGTGACTCGACTGGGCTCTGGGTGGGGTTTGGAGGCAACTGTGCCAAACTGGTTCAGGACAGGGTAGCTCCAGGCAGCACTGGACTAGCCCTGGAGGTGTAATAATGAGCATAATGAGGTATTAGTGAACACAGTGTGGTAACCATGAGGTAATAATGAAGTAATGAGCTTATAACGAGCATAATGAGGTACTCATGAGAGAACAATGAGCAGAATGAGGCATAACGAGGTGATAATGAGCATAATGAGGTAATAATGAGGTATGAGGTAATAATGAACATCATGAGGTAATCGTGAGCATCATGAGGTAATCACGAGCATCATCAGGTAATCATGAGGTAATTACGAGCATGATGAGATAATCATGAGGCAATTATGAGCATGATGAGGTAATCATGAGGTAATCATGACCATCATGAGGTAATCATGAGCATGATGAGGTAATCATGATATAATCATGAGCATGATGAGGTAATCATGAGGTAATCATGAGCATGATGAGGTAATCATGAGGTAATCATGAGCATGATGAGGTAATCATGAGGTAATCATGAGCATAATGAGGTAATCATGAGGTATGAGGTAATAATGAACATCATGAGGTAATCGTGAGCATCATGAGGTAATCGTGAGCATCATGAGGTAATCATGAGGTAATCATGACCATCATGAGGTAATCATGAGCATGATGAGGTAATCATGAGATAATCACGAGCATGATGAGGTAATCATGAGGTAATCAAGAGCACGATGAGGTAATCATGAGGTAATTATGAGCATGATGAGGCAATCATGAGGTAATCATGAGCATAATGAGGTAATCATGAGGTATGAGGTAATAATGAACATCATGAGGTAATTATGAGGTAATAATGAGCATGATGAGGCAATCATGAGGTAATTATGAGCATGATGAGGTAATCATGAGGTAATCATGAGCATGATGAGGTAATAATGAACAGCCGCAATAAGCAAAGAGGCTCCACAGATCAACAAGAACTCAATGGGGAAAGTGGTCAGTGTGCTCAAATGAGTAATTTGCTAAAGAAATACTGGTAACCAATAAACAAAACAAGTATCCTTTCTGGATAATCAGATCTATTCAGCTCAAATGAGATAGCTTTTTACTCATCAGATTGGTTATTTTGGGGGCTGGGGAATGACTGATATTATCCAGACAGGGAAGGATGTGGGGATACACGTGGCCATATATTTTTAACAGGTTTTATTTATTAGATTAGAGCACTTTTAGGCTCACAGCAGAATTAAGCAGAAAATGCAGCTTTCCTGCATACCCTCGTTCCCACATGTGACACCCCCACTCCACAGCCCCAGAGGAATGTGTTAGAATGGTATGGTATTGCCCAAAGTTCCTAGTTCACATGGGGGTTCCCCCCCCCGGTGATGCATGTTTTACGGGTGTGGGCAGATGTATAATAATGTTATGCATTCCTCTCCCGACCCCTGGCAACCACGGTTCTTTTTCCTGTCTCACAGTTTGCCTCGTCCAGAATGTTACATAGTTGGTGTCATTTCAGCCTGGCTTCTTTACGTTTCCTCCATGTCTTTCCACGACTCGAGAGTGCATTCCTTTTTAGTGCTGAGTAAGATTCCATTGTCAGGATGAACCGCAATTTAGTTTCCAAGCACTATCTGAAGGATATCTAGGGGGGCGTGCAAGTTTTGGCAATTTTGAAACAAGATGCTGTGAACACCCATGCTCAGGATTTTGAGTGGGTCTGTATTGGGGGCAGTGTGAGAACGGGGCCCAGGCCCAAGCTGGAAAGCGGGCTCAGTGGCGGGCCAATGCTGAGCACGGACTTGAACGTAACAGATGGACTTTCTGAGGTGGTCACTGCCTCCGCCTGCACTGACTGTCCCGAGATGTCCTGCCCTGGAAACACCCGGGAGGATGATGGCTGTTTCACACAGCAAAAGTCTGTTTCGCTTTGTAAGAAACCACCAGACCATCTTCCAACGTGGCTCTGTGCCCTCCCCCGCCAGGCAGAGAGCCCCTGCCGCTGCCCAGCTCGCCACCACGGTGGTGTCTGTGCGCTGGGTTTTCGCCACCTGACAGGCGGGTACCGAGGCACACCAGCTCCTGGCAGGAGGTCACCAGCACACAGAAGGATGGGGCTCTGGTTTTTGTTGACTGGTAGAGATCTGGGGAGGGCCAAAGGGACTAAGGGGGACCTGAAACTGACTTCAAACCTAATGATCATGAAATCTGAACCCACCACAATAGAAGGACTGCCCTTGACCTTACCTATCATTCTGCATCCAAAGACCCCATGTTAGGAGGAGAATCAGGGAATAATCAGAGCTTGAGAGTGGTCACCTCCCTTTCCCAGAAAAAAACACAGCCCTGCCCACCAGCTCCCCTCTAATGAAGACCCCAGAAGCCCAGCCCCTCATCAAGTCTCACCTCCTCAGGCCGGCTGAAAGTCTGTGAGTCACTGGCTCACCCTGAGTGCACACTTTCCTTTCCAACGAAACTTCCATCCTGGGCTAACTCTCCTTGGGTCCTTTCTCACCATGGGTCACAAGCCCCCCAGGGTCAGGTCGCATCTTCCCTCTAATTCAGCCTTTGCGGAGAAACCTCCCCAGGGCACAGTGGCATAGAGATGTCTTGTTTTCATTTACAATTCCCTGACGACATTGGGTCTGCGTCATCTCTTCATTTCTGTTTGCCATCTGTCTGTCTCCTCTGGTGCAGATTCCGCTCAGAGCTTCTGTCCATTTTTTCCTTCCAGTGGTTCATGATCGACAACCTGTGCACGGCTCTTGGAGAACATCGGATAACCGTCCTTTCTCGGGTATTGCATCTTTCTCAAATATTTTCTTCCAGTCTGAGGCTTGTCTTTTTATTCTCTTGACCAGGTATTCTCATACTATTTGGGCAGGAAGTACTTTTTTGGACATTATTGAGCACAATGAAAAATATCTACCTTTTCCCCTGGAAAAGTTCATATTTAAAAATATTTGGGACACGTGTTCAAAAATATTCTGCAGAGATGTTAATTGCTTAGCTTTCAAAAATAGAAACCCCACTGAAGGGGGACTCTATGCTCGCTGATTTACCACCTGGCAAATGGAGCGAGATGGAGTCTATACAGCCATTGGAGAGAAGGAAGGGTAAGGAAAGACCCCTGCGGCACTTACTGCAAATAACTGCAGCATCATCCAGGTTCTTAGAAACTGCGACTTTGAACCAAACGATCTGCAATGTCTTTACTCAAAGACCTGCTGTACGTTCCTTGAAAAAAGCAGGGCCCACAGCAATCTGCTCAGTAGGGTCGCATTTTAGAGGAGGCTGGCGGAAAAGAACCGCTCTAGACCGGGTGCATAAACGCCAGGAGGACTCCAAAGGAACAGACACGGGGCTTTCCGCAGGACTGTCCTCTGCCGAGAGGGTGGAATTGGGACATTTTTATTCCACACCCTTGCAGACTGACTTTTTGTATGTATGTGTTCTTTGTGTAAAACAACCAATGTTTTCAAAAGTGTATTCAGGTGTCGAAAGCAAGGAGGTGAAAAAGGTGTCTGACAGAATCAGCTGGCTGTGTTATAGCCGTGAATGCGAGCAGAGTTGCCAAGAGCAAGGTTCTCGGGTGGAACTGGCTGTTTGCGATGTGGCCGGATTGATTTCCAGACACACACCTCCCAAAAAAGGGATTTGACCAGTAAAAATCACAGGAGAAAGAAGACAGATTAAACAAAAGCTAATAATAATAACTCCAGTAAAAGGCAGGCACCGGTGTGATGATCGGAGTAAACAAAATGTAGAGCCGGCTGCCTGAAGTGGGGCACTGAAGGATATTTACAGTGAAAAACAGAGCAGCCTTGATGAGCTCATAACCACCCCTTTTGGAATCTGAACAGCGTCAGACACTCCAAGAGACAAATCCCTGTGCATTTGGAGAGTTTCATAACATGCAAATCCCAGCTTGCACTTATTTCAAGTTTGGAAGATGACAGGCATATAAGTCGTAACCTGGTACAAGACATAAGGAGACACTTGATAAACAGCTGTGATGAGTAAGAGAACTGACATACAAGTGGACATGTAGATAGCATTTGATTCTTAGTCATGAACCCCACTGCCCTAATCTCCCAGCAACCCTCTGAGATTGGCATGATAATCACCCTTGTACAGATGATGAAGCAGAGACAGGGAGGATTGGAAATTGACGTAAAAGGGACTAAGTGGCTGAGCTGGGGTTTGAACCTGGAAAGTCTGGCTATGAACTTGGAGCTAATCTCCCCTTTACGCTATTGCGTCTAGAAATCTATACAAAAAACACTAATGGACAAGTGAGATTATATTGGTGAATATGTATATTTGTACATAATGTGCATCTAGATTTATATAGAGACTAACCTTTCTTTCTCCTCTTATTTCTAGGAACTATAAAAAGACAGATATAGATGCGAACGTATAAATAGATACAGATAAGTGGATCTGCTTAATCACTTCAAAAACATTCCAGACAGTAGGAATTTATAGGCTGCATCGTCTGCCACAGCGCAATAAAACAAAATTAGCAACGAAGAGTAACAAAGAGAAAAACCCTATTAAGTGCTCATAATTCATCTGAATTAGGAACAAGCCCCACTGATTCTGCAAAAACCAGACCACACAGGTGCGGGAAATGACAACGTCGCAGCCACTCAGAGGCAGAACACAGCTCCGGGATAGCACCTCGATACCGGGGTCCCCATTGGGGTGCTCAGAGGGACAATATCAGCATCACCAGGGACTCCTTAGAAATGCAAACTTGCCCACAACACCGAATCAAAAACTCTGTGTCCAACAAGCTCTGCAGTCAACCTGCTGCCTGACTGAGTCTGAGTCAGCACACGGCACCGCAGAGGCCTCCTCTGGATACACAGAAAATTCTAGGGCAAGAACTTGAGGTGGGAAAAAGGGATGGCTCCCGTAGGCTCTCCATGCTGCTGTTTCTCCTGAGGGATGTAGGGGATGTAGAAAAGAATTCCCCATAGGACAACCACGAGGCCTGGCCAGGGCACTATGGTCAGGGGACATGAGTCGGAGCTCGTGCTTACAGGAGTGGAGACCTCGTCCTGGGAGGAGTCTGGCACCTTGCGAAGTAGGAGGACAGGCAACACTCACCCCTCTACTTCAGGACCAGACTCCCCACAGGTGTGGGGAGGTGGGAGCCATGTTGGCCCGGGGCTCCACTGGGCTCAGGACAGGACCCTCGGCTATCAGAGGGGCAGGGCTGACCACAGGCGACGAGGGAAACTGGCCTGTGGTCCGAGGGAGCTCCACATAGCCCTCGAACTTGGGTTTCATGGGGGATGGAGCACCAGGGGGGCCCCTGGTCAGTTCAGGACAGAGACTGGGCCTCAGGTCAGAGAGG
>RJWH01011566.1:0-11685 GCA_004363575.1 Solenodon paradoxus | reverse complement strand
TTGTGACTTCTACATCAAACAGGAAAAGGAAGACTCTTTTGGGTGATGGGTAAATTGCCCATCATTTTCTGCAAATTGAAAGGCAGCTCAGGAAGGCAGGAGCAGGGGAGAGAGATAAGGAAGAGTGAAAAAGAGCACAACTGAGGAAAAGGGCTCATTCCCCCACAGCATCTTAAATCCAATTCTGGAAGTAAAAATCGAATCCAAAGTTATTTTCATAGAGTGCAAATTCAGGTGGGTACACTTGACCACTCCTGAAATCTGATCAGAAGTCTATCCCATGATGAACATTTGTATCTTTAAATATCTAATATTGTAGATGCAAGAGTTGATAGCCACCTGACTCTGAAGGGTGGGGAAAGGCAGAATGTTGACACCAGCTGTGAACCAGGAGAGGGATTCCCTATATACACGTACACTAGAAGTATTTAGATCAGCACAGTCGGGTTCAAGTGCAGGAAGTGAAATTCTGAAAGGTGGACCAGGTTTACAGTCAAGAAAGTAATTATCTATGGTGCCAAGCAAGTAAAAAGATAATGGATGATGATGACTTATAGATGATTGATGATAGACTGATGGGTAGATGACAAATAGATAACAGATAGATGGAGAGAGAGATTGTGATAGATAATAAAGAGCTAGAAATACAGTTTTGAGAAACCAAAAAGTAAAACACAAGATAAATGAAAGAGATACTGGGCCACCATCAAGTAAAGGATCAGACTGGATCAAGTGTAGACGAGATTTTAACTTCTATATCAACTCTGATTCCCTGTGCTAGTGTGCTAAGATGAATTCTTAAGACACTGAGCTCACCAGAAAAAAAACATTAGTGTGCTGAGCTTATGTCACCCTACCTGGCAGTTTTTAAAGTCCATTACCAAATTCTATAATCATGAACTTGCCACCATATTGGATGCTTAGCCTAGGCGATGGCTCGGTCTCCATTCCTCATCTATACGATAGGGTCATTATGAGTACTGAAAAAATGTGAAGACTTAATGAGGGTCATTTACACCACTATCCTAGGTTACCTCTAACTGCTGGCATAAACAGCATAAAAACAGCATGTCAGCATAAGCAGTGATCTGTGAATGCTCTCATGAGGCATTCAGCATCTCTCTAGATGAGTTAATTCCACCTGAATCCAAGACGCCAACTCAAACTTCTTGGTTCAAGTTTAGATCAGGTCCAAATCTGGTGGGTTTCAAGCTGGCCATCACAACCATGGAGAATGTCTTCACAGATTCTCAGAAAGAAGCTGGAAATGTGCTCAGTTCCTGGTCCACTTAAGAACATTCCTCAAAAGTCTCCTATCTTAACCCTTATTGTTGATTTCCTACTCTCAATGATATCAACAATTTCAATCATGTGTGAAATACCTGAGACCCTAACCTAGACAAACAAAAAGTGTTAAAAATTATTTTAAAGATGAAATACTGTCGTTTGCAACAATGTGGCTGGACCTATAAGGAATTATGCTTATTGAGATTGTCAGAAGGAGAAAGACGGATGCCATTTGATTTCACTAATGTGTGATATATACAGAAATCAAACAAATCATCTAAAAGTGTTCAGTAATATGGAAAACGGCAGGATTGACCTATTGGTGGTAAACTTGATGCATTATATATAGATGTTAATTTACAGTGATACACAACTTAAATCTATATTTAAAAATGCAATAATAAAAATAAAAGTTGTTCCTTTGAAATTATTTTTATGTCATCTTCCTTGTATCCTTGAATTCCCTTAGAAAAGATTCCCTATATCCCAGCCATCAAATGTAAAGGCAATAAAAATTGAAGAAAAACTCACTGGCAATTTCTGGGTTGTATGAAAATAAAGTAACTTAGTCTAAGAATTTACTGGTCCCAGAAAGCTTCCAGATGTCATAAGCCCTGAAGTCCAGATTTAAGCTATATCCTTGAAAGTTGCCCAAGCAACTAAGTTTAAACTATTTCCTTATATCCTGAGTGGTCTCTCAGGACACCTCCAAAAAGGCACAGTACCTCATTTGATGCTGACGCCAATTTTAAGTATTTCCAATAAAGCCAGCTTTGTACTATACTATTTACAACCTCTATCCATGATTCCTGTGTAGTCAAAGGGGTAGGTAACTGTTGGAGAGGTCGAAACACTCCACTAAAGAGAATGGGTTTTGGACTCCAGAATTTTAAGGGTGAGTTATTTATTTTTATATATGGGAGAGATGCCAGCATATCTTATATACTGCAGAGAGATGTCAGGTAGGGTCAGTGGAGTGCAAGGTAAGAAATGGAATGTCTGACACAGTGATAAGAAGGATGATATGTGGGGAAAGGTTGAGGAATGAGTTTTGAAAAAATTATTTGGTCTAAGAACAGGGGAAAGGTAGCATTGATAGATGTATATGACATACACAAATAAGAGTTGAAAGAGCAGAAATTTGGGTCCATTCACCCAGAAACATCATTATCCCTCTAAGATAAAAAGCAATATCATGTTCCATTTGGAAGGAAATTGGAGAATGCGATTGGGGGATGAAGTGATTGAAAGAATGACTGCTCAAGGATGGGTATCAGAGTCATCATACAACAGGGTAGTTGTCAAATTTGACTGCAAATTAGAATCACTTTGGTGGCTTTCCCAAAGACACTAATATCAAGACCCAACCTCAACCACAATTAAGACAGAGTGTACTAGAGTGGGTGTTCTCAGGTAATGATAAAATGGACCCAGGACTATAAATTACCAGTATAAGGAATTTATGATTGGAAATGTGCTCAGTCTACCACAAAATACATTATCTTGTAGTGGCGATAATCTACACAATGGGTAGATTTTTCTCTCATTAGGTTCACACACCATGATAAAGTAACAGAAAGTGGATGGCTGAGTTCCCCAATGCTCAAGTATTGGAAAGCAGATGAACAAAAATACTGGGGTATGGATATCAAAAACACTCTCCACACAATGAAAGAATGAAGTGGCATAATCTCTGGTCTGGAAGGTCACCACTCCAAGTGTGGTTCTCAGACCACTAGCAGCAGCATCTAAGAACTTGGCAGATCTCAATCTCCACCCCAGACCCACTGACTCAAAATCTGGTTTTGGACAAGAACCAAGTGATTAGCATGCACATTAAAGTTTAAAAGCCACAGGACTAAAACACATAGAAAGAAAAGTGAAATTACAATGAGAGAAAATAGGGGTTGAGGAAGAAAAGATTCACATAGTATTAAAAAGTATATGTATGGAAATAAGAGTATGGAGAGAGTGGAAATTGTAGCCATGATATCAGATACTAGAGATGTCAGAGCAGGCTAAGTGGTGGCAAAGTCCAGGGCATAACCCAAGTTTAGGTGAAAGTCAGGGCACTTTGAAAGGAACATGATTAATAGGTCACCTGACTGAATGCTGAAATTATAACAAAAGAAAATTAAGAGAAAGCTACATAGATTTAGCTGAGTTAGATTTCCTCTTCTAAGGTTCCCAAAGTTCTTGTGCTACCTATAATATGCAGACTATATATTTTTTTTTTATTTGGCAGGATTAGTTACAGATTTTATGCACAGGACACTATGGGATGATGTTCAAAGAACTTATACTTGTAAATATGTAATGTAATATAACAAGTGCCTTAAAAATGTTGGTCATCATCATCACCATCAGCCCCAGCATCAACATCACCCTCATATATGTCAACATAACATCACCATTGTCATTGTCGTCACCACTAATATCACCACTATCACTAATGTCACCTATCACCATCATCACTTTATCATCACCACCATCATCATATTCATCATTGATCATGGTCACCATCACCACCACCACCACCACCACCATTACTACCATTATCATTACCAACACCAATATTATAAATCACCATATACATCATTATTATTCATGTGTCTTTTCTCTTCCTTATAATATCTCTTTTCTACTGCCAGAAACCATATACTACATTTTCCCTGCATCCCTAGATCTCTATACAGAGTCTATCATAGAGAGAGCACTCAGCACATGTTTTGTTGAACATTTATTGTGAAGTTAGAATTCTTGACACAGGAGCCTTCCAGAACTTGGCCCCTGCTAACATTTCCAGAACATCCTACGCTTTCCCCATGTACCATCTAAGCTCCAGTCTTGATAAGCTATTTTTAGTCCCTTTAAGCTATGCTTCTCAAACTAGGGTGTGTATCAGAACCATTTAGTTGGTTAAAACAGAGATGACTGAGTTCTCTCCCAAAGTTTCTGATTCAGTAGATAAAGTTAGTGGAGGCTGAGGATTTATATTTTCTAGCAAATTAGCAAGTGATGCTGCTACTCCTGGTCCATTCTGAGAGCCATTGCTCTTAGATGCCATAGTTCCCTTTACACACCTACTTTGTTTCCACCTGTGTGGCTCTTCATCTCCCTTCCAAATTCACTTCAGTTTCTACATGTCAATGCAGGCTTCACTCACTGCCTGATCTCCAAGGATAGACCAAGTTCTCCCTCCCACAACACCTAGTCTTCCCAACACAGCACTTAGCAGTCATATATTAATGTTTCATTCACTCATGGTCTCCCCAAACAGACTGAAGACTCCTTCTGTACAAAAGGAGTCCATGTTTTTCACATCTTTAACTCCTCCAAGTTCTCAGCATATTGCATGTAGAACCAAATGAATGTTTGAGCAAGGAAGGAATATAAAAAGGCAAATGCACATCTGCTGATCTACTGCAAATCTTTCCAACTTTGATTTGTCTACTTAAATAGAAACATAAGACAAGAAAGTGGCCCCTGGTTTCTATATGCAGAGTAGTCACAGGGGTCAAGCCTGTTTCTTTCTCCAAAAAAATCCTTGCACAAGAGCAAAGTCTTAGAGAGTTGTCTAGCACAGTCAATCAGACTTTTACAGGAGTCCATGCAGAGTACTTACTATCAGGAGAGCAAACCATGAGCAAAATCCTCAATGGGACTTTCCCTTGTGTATAAGTCTAGTGTGCCAGCAAATTTCCAAAAAAACTTCACTGCAGAGCTATTAATGTGTTAATCACACCCATATCCCCAGCTCCTGGAACAAAATCAGTTATATCACAGTAAATATTGGCTGGTTGATTAAGAAGCTATTCTTCAATATCCAAAACTTTTAATGTGTGCTTCAGGGGGTCACAGAGAATAAAGAACCATAGTCCCATGCACTTCAGCTTCCTCATGTTCACATGAAGGTAGCATGGGCTTGCTGAATGTGGGATAGAAGAAAGAATCTGTTGACTCAGATCCTTCATCTGGGCCTCAAATCACTGCTCACATACATTTATGCTTCCCAGCCCAACATTCTACTAGCTCCCACCCTCATCCATTCCTCCTCCTGCTCTGTGCTTGGCAGTCACTAGCACTGGTGCTTTGAGAATTAAGGCTCCCAGCTCAATATCTACATTGAAATCTACAATATCTACATTCTCAACATGACACTAATCAATATCTATATTCATCTACTTTTTACCCCAGGACCTGGGAAAATTACATGAAAATTCTGACTACCTATCCTCTCCTGTAAAATAAAGACAATGCATGTGTATTTGTGTTGAGAGTGGAAACTCTGATATTAGTGAACTAAGTATATTAAAAAATCTTGTACTTCGGATGCAAAAGCAAAATTTTAAAATATTGTGGTACTATCATCATGATAATCATCATCACCTTCCTGATCTTTTTCAGTGCTCAGGGTCACAGTTTATTTATTTGTCATTTTATTGAATGACTGCTGCATTTTAACATTAACAAGACTTACGGTATACTTGATTGTATAGTTACATCTGCATATAATAAAATAAGTTCCACTATTTCCCTTCTTGATGTACAAGTAATCTCCTCTACCTCGTTAGCCCCAACTCCACCCCTCACTTGTTGCATCTCTTCCTACAATCATTGATATGCTTTTTTAAAATAAAGGAAAGGTACAGGCAGTAATGAAGACAAAGTAGGCAGGCAGGCAGGAAGAGAGAGGAGTGAGAAATACTTTATTTTATTTTAATTTTATTGTTTACTCTGGTTGTTTGTCCAAAGACCAATGACTTGAACCCAGAGGTATACATCCTGCGTCATTGAAAGTGGTGAACTTAATGGATGCTCTACCAGGGTATGCCAACTTTTTTAAAGGAAACAGCTTAGAGACTCAATCCTACTCTCATTGGATAATACCTATGTTGGTTGAACTAATGTAAGAGAAAAGCAAAACTTTGAAGAAGAGCTCCTAGATCAGAACCAATCATTAAGCTCTCTAGTTGCTCTGGGTGTAAAGTTCACTTACTGACCCTCTCCCATCTTTTTATACAATCCTCCTGTTTGACCTGATGATGAGAAAACCTTGTTTCTGACAGGCTCTTCACCAACTACCATACCCACAGTACTTACAGTGTGGTAGAAGATCTTTTCCCTGACCCCATTGCAAAAGTTAGTCTTCCAGGAATTTTCCACAGTACTACAGAGCCTGTAGCTTCTTGTTATCATACTACAGAGGCTGTAGCTATGTCCTGTTCTAGGGAGCCTGCAGCTGTGTCCTATATTGTGCTAAGGAAAAACAAGAATAACCTCCTTACTCTGCAGCTGTATATAACTGATAATTGTTGCCAGTAGAAACCACAAGGTGTAAAGGAGATGATTCATTACCTCAGAGTGTAAAAGAAGGTCCCCTAGACACCCCATTGCTCAGTTTTGTGTAACAATACCCCTGAGTCAGCAACCAGTGCTTACAATAAAGTGCTACAATCTTTACCTTTCAAGTGTCCCATCGTCAGTCTTCTCGCAGTCTAGAAGTTTTGCCTTAACAACAAGGATGTTCTGTGTCTCTGTTGAAGTATATCCAGTGAGTGAGATTACACTGAACCTATCCTCCCAGGAAAACAATGACATTCCAGCATATGTCCTCAGGACTGGAAGGACTATGGAGTTTGTGGTGGGGGCTCTGGTGCAGACAGTGATTTGTAGAACAGAAGACACAGCTGTGAAGTTTGTTGAATGGGGACCAGGGATCTGAAGGCTTGGAGACATAGGTTAATTGTTTATAATAATATGACTTGAGGGCTTAATGTTCAGAGTGCATAGTTAGTAAAATCAGGTCTTATTTTACCAGTATCTGAGGATTTGCTATTACTAGTGGAGGGCAAAAAGGAAAAAGGGAATGCATTTGCTGCATTTGCCTTGAGTAATGTAAAGTAATAGTAAGTAAATGTAAGTAACGGAAGTATAATTAAAGCCACATAGAGTTGGGAAATGAGTCCACTATGTTAAACTCAATTATATACACTAAATCAAGTCATACAATTAAAACACTTTTCCCTATGCTTTTGTGCAATTTTATAATTCCAGAACAATACAATGAATATTTTTGGTTGCTATAATTTAATATCTATAAGTAAATTAAAAAGAGAAACAATATTAGTTGTCTTAGTTAAATCACTTAATGAGTTTGTTAAAATTTGATGAATGGTAAAATGAAAAATGTAAAAGTGTATAATGTGATAACATAAAGACATAACTCAAAGAGTAATGACTACACCAAATTCTAGGGGGTTCAGGGAAAGATTGTGGTGAACTTTAATACTACTCCACCAAAAACATGAAATTAAAGCAAAGAGAAAATAAGAACTGTACTTTAATTTTTACCCACACTACCCATTTATAACCAGAAATATATCCAGATGTTGTCTACTGTCCCGGGGGGCCCCACGTCAATTGAGTTGGAAACCACTGCAGTAAAACCACTCCATAAGTACTAGAGTTGGTGTTATTTTGCTTTCAAAGAGTTGGAATCATAGGAAAAACATTTTAGGTTGGTTAAAATATAGCACAATCTTGAAAACATGATTTCAGGCACTTACAGAGTACCCAGTCGGTGGTATTATTACAGAGTTATAATATGTTGATGTTATATTTATCAGTCTACACCTGGTGGCAGTGTAGATCAACTAATTGTACTGAAAGAATTTCCTGTTGAGAGACTAAAGAGTTGGAATCACAAATTTCTGCTTGGTTAAACCTACCCACAATCTTTTAGGTTTTAGTTGTAGGGTTCCCATCTTTGTATGTGCTCATTGGATGTCATTCTATCACAATTTTAGCCAACAATGAAAATTATATATATATTACCATGCTATGTCCCCTTTCTTTTTTCATCTTATACATGTCTGAGTAATCATAATATTAAATACTTACACAAGTTCATTAATTGTTGCATGTTAATTCTTCCAAGTTGGATTGTTCATTACATGTGTGTGTATTCACATAAACTTTTAATTCCATTTCTTCCTAATTTTGGAGGGAACATACATATCAGATATCCGTTCTTTGCCTAGTATATGGCAATGTTTACAGGCAAACTTGTAATTTCCAATGTCATGGGAATGTTTCACATTCCATCTTTTTCAGTTAAGAAAAATCTTACTCATTGACTTATATCCCCTGTGGGCATTACTCTAAACTTTTAGAGGTTTAATTTATACTTGCCCCTTTGCATACTGGATGCACATTTTCAAACAACTCCGCTGGGATGTTTCTACCTTCATCTCAATTGATTTCCCTGAGGTCTGCAGTGTCCTCATATCTCTAAAATATTCTTAGGTATATGTACATTCTTCAAAATTCTTGAGTTTTCAGTAGTACTGATGGTAATAGTTTCATTGTTTCTTGAAATAGTGAATTTCCTCATGCATTTTGCTTATTTTTGATTTGGAAATCTGAGGGTTGATCCTATTGGACACTTTGTAACAGGAACAAATCCCTCAGGAATAAACTTTGAAATTAATTCCTGGTGAAAGTGAGCAAGAATTCAGGCAGTTTTTAGAAAATCTGTGAGACTTCTTTGAAGGAAGATGTAGAAGCTTTTGTTGACCTTCAGGAAAATCATCTTAGTGACTACATATATTAACTTTACTATATTAAGAAGGAATATTTGGAAGACTGGGTCTCTCCACATCTATCATCAGGGAAACAAATGGCTAAAATTTTGTCTCTATTATCCTCCTACCCTAAAGGGCCTTAATTATTCTAAGAATAAAATGACAATAAAACAATTTATGTAATGAGGCGCTCTGTGAATTTATTCTTCAAGATCCTGGAAACTTTAAACCACTTCAGTTCCAGAGTCCCCAGACAAAATTAATTGGGACTCTCAGAGATAATAAGTTTTGAATTCCCTACCTGGGATATCTCCTTTTTACTTTCTGTGGAAAAGTCGCCTTAGGAGAATGAATGAGGTTTTTCAAGAATTTCAGTGAAGGAATCTGAAAGGATCAGTACATCTTAGTAATGTGTGGAAGTCAGGGAGAAGAGTTATAAACAGTTAAAGGAGTTTTTTATTAGGCCAGGACACCAGGAACACCACATGAACCATATTTATCAAATTATTGTCTCCAGACCATCAGCATCTGCACCTCCTGGGAGCTTGTTAAGCATGAAATCCTTGGCATTCAGTCCAGATATACTAAATCAGAAACTCAAGCATCAGGTCTAGTCATTTGTGTTTAATAAGCTGTTGGCCACCAACAAAAGCAGTGACTTATTCCAACAATAACATGGATTTATTTGGGAAGAAACATCAGAAAATAAGGCAATTTTGAAAGTGCTTTTCAACACAAGATACACATGCAGTCCCTGAATCCAAGGCCAATAATACATGCACATTTTTTTCTATAACTTCTGGGGGACTTGGCTCCCAGTTCTGATGGAAAGAGAAAAGAAGCTCTTCCTCTGGGAGATGCAAGGCATGATGGCTGCTGTAGTTTGCTGATGTACATACATATGCTCCATTTTTCTAGCATCCTAAACACAGTTTCTATATATTTATTTTTACAAAGTGACCTAGGTGAAACTCACTGCTAAAACTTGAAAACACTTGCCCTAGAATGCTCATTGACATGAATAATGAAGGACCTAGACAGGGCTGCTCTATCACATATTTGATGGTTTCCACCTTTAACACTTTATTTACCAATAATGATAAATTAGTCTTTTACTTTACCATACAATGTCCTTTCTTTTTTCACCTTATGTATTTGTTTGAGTAATCAGAATGATATTAAATATATATATACAGATTCATTCATTGCTGCGTTTTAATTCTTTCAAGATGGAGTGTTCATTAGCCAACATTTAATTATCATCATTGTTTATCTTTTAAAGGTATATTCTTATTTTTCTAATTTGAGAGTCTGCATCCCCCAAGCATGGGTACATTAACATTATTGCAACAGGTGTTAAAAATTATCAAATATATCTTTTTCCTTTTGAACATGAATCTTTTATTTTGGTATATGTATGAAAAATTAGCATATAAATATCCTAAAGTTGAGGCTTATTTAGATTTCTGGGGTAAGAATTATGTACTTAACACCACTGAATTGTACAATTAAATGGTAATTTTAAGTTATGTGTATATTATTATAATTAAAATTTTTCTGCTGTAAAAAGCAAGATTGTTATTTAATTAGCTTTGAATTGCAGAAAAAACATGAACTTAAGTCTTTACGAAAAAATGCTAGAGAAAAATATGAGTATAAATTTGAAAGGCTCCCTTGTGATTATGTGGCAATTACATTGTAGAAGGGTGACTACCTTAGGCAAGATTTAATGTTGAGTTTTATTTTCTGGAATGTGACTATCACATATAAAGAGGGGTAAAGGTGGTGACCAAGGACACTGGAACTCTGGTAGAGAGTGGCAAGAAGTATAGATTGAGATATAATGTTAATATTCCAAAGTGAAAGCAGAATTTTGAATAAAATTTTTTTTTAAATATCAATAATAAAAAATTTAAACAATTAAAAATAAATTCCTATTTTGATCAGAAAATGACTGTGATCATAATAAGAACATAGGATTGCATAAACTGCTTAAGGAGAAATCTACAATAAAATTGTTCTACAAAGAATAATGGCAACTGGCCATTAATGGAAAATTGTTTCAGAAGTTAGAGTAGTTGTATGTAAGAAAAAAGCAGGTGTTTCAGAAATCCAACTCCTCAGACTTCAATGATGCTAGAACATCAGTCTCTCCTCTTTTGGATGCTTCTGTATGGATAGCTAGTCACAATGCCAAGAAACTACTCAGTATTTCAGTAGTTATATCTGTCTCCCACATCCAAACTTCCACATCTTCCTCTCCCATTCAATTTCCTTCTCCTCATTCTTTTATGTTCTTTTATAGAGCTACTTTATCTCCACTATCATCCTGACAATTCTTTGATCATCTATGGAGACAACAAAAGTGTCTATCATACAAGATGCTTACTCAGTGGTATTTTTATGATTTTTGTTGATGTAGACAATTTCCCCTTTAATGTGATGGTTTAAAGGTGACCATCTGCCACTCTCTGACAGCATAGTAATCATTAATCCATGCATCTGTGCAGTCCCAGTTCTGATATAGGTTCATCATTTTTGAGATCTTCCTTTATATTCTACTCATTAAGTCAATGCTCTTCTCTATAGTCATTGATGTTTCACAATTCTTCTGTGAACCAATTCAGGTTGTCAAGGAGATCTCTGATTCATGTGTCAATGACATCCTTTTGTTTTTGCCCACTGACCTGATGTGTTTGCTTCCTCTGATACATATATTCTTTCCTTAACCTCAAATTGTTTCCTCATCAGTGAGGATGCCCTCTTCTTGGGGGAAGTATACAACATTTTCACCAGTGTGTCTCTACCTTTC